>JAIUCT010000020.1:3596144-3631349 GCA_021307375.1 Tetraneura akinire | reverse complement strand
AATAATAATAATAATAATAATAATAATAATAATAATAATAATAATAATTGTGGAAGTATAATGGTTATGAATTTACTTCGGTACTTAAAACATAAACCATTGCGTGAATATGCATTATTTCAAAATGTTTGTATGTATATTTTATGTCGAATACTATTATAATGATACTATCGTTTTTGAATATTATTTATAATGATTTCTGTCGTTATATAAAATATTCTTTATCAACTAGATTTGCATCGATAACAATATTTTATATCAGCGATTTAAAACAATGTGGTATACACGATGATAATAACGATTAAACGAAAAAAATGCCATTTTTTATTTAAAAAAAAAAATTTAAAAAATAGTTTTCATTAATTAAATTATGATATAAATTTTTTTTAATAACAATAAAATTAAAAAAAAAAAAAAATGCTGGACTTAAGTTAAAAAAAAAAAAAAGAATCTATAAAAACGGAAAAAGAGATTTAATCAAAATCACTCGAAACACATTTTCTACAAATGGGGTTATGTTTTACAAGCGTTTTTATGCATCGAATATTCAAATCTCAAATAATGAGACACGCGATCATTTTCTACAATGATATACAACAAAATAATCGTATACTTACTATACTTAGTCAAATAATTCTTAGCGTATTCTAAACTCAGACGATGTGTATAATCCAAGCAATTTAATATCGTACAATTTTAACAATATTGACACGTATAGCATATTATTTTGGATCGTCAATTCAAAAAGTTCGACGTTATAGTATATTATTGTAGAAAAGTTTCTACGACTTCGGTCGTTATAGTTTACAATGGTCGTTCAAGGACAGAAAAAATATAAATCGCGATAAAATGGACGTACTCGTATATAGAGTAATCAAAAAATATTTTCTACAAAAAATGAAAAGAATTGTGGAATTATTTTATTCTATTGGGTATTGCTGTAACACGAATTTCTTATCACTCTCACTCTGTATAATTATAACATAATATATTATATTATAGTTTAAGTAAGTTAGTTTATTTCTTATATAATAAAATTAAGAATTCTTTTAATTAATTAGTTTATTAATAAAATTATTAAGTTTTATATATAATTACCAAGAATTAATGTTTGATATGGATACGTGTGGTTAAAAATGTAAATAATTAAAATATAATTAAAAAAAATTATATTTGTTTTATTTTATTTCGTTCGTAAAATGCATAAAGAACAATATTGCAGTTAATTTTCTATAACTAACAAATAATAATTAAATGAAAACTTTGATAAAAAAAAAATAATAATAATAATAATAGTTATAATAAATAAATAAAAACAAATGAAACATAATTTTTTATTGACTTTTCTAAAACAATGGAATTTTTAAATTCAAATCTTCAAATAACTTAATGTTATTTATTAAATCGATTTCAATTTTAAAGAACTTTATTATTAACCTTAAATCAAGTTTCGGTATTTTTCTGTTGTGACAAATCATTCATCTGTCACTCAACAGTAAACGCGAGAATGATGATGTGTGTCAGTCGGAAGAAAATCCGTCGCCGCAGTGTAAAATATCTGTGGAGGGGTGAAATGAAGCAAAGGATATTTTGGAGATGTAACATGCCGTAACGTTTATATCCTTCACAGTAAATTTTCCTTCGCGACACAACAGGATATAATATTGGAGTTTCTTGTTTCGATTTCAATTTGTATTTACTGTTTTTGGTATATTATCTCGATTAAGAAGTTATAAATATCAATGTTATAATATTAATAAATACATTTTTTTTTTTTTTTTTTTACTCAATTACGATAACTTTAAATTATTATCACCAATAATTGCCCGGTTTATTGTAATCCTCGGCGAGCAACTAATACCGGAGGTCGGAGTGTTATCTTATCACTTAAAATTGTTTGACGTAACGTTCGATCCATCATAAATCAGATCGGATATAATCTAATATAGACGGACACCATCACTGGATTATAATAATATCCGACGGTATATAATAATATTATGCAGTTGAAATTTTAATCGTATACGAAGTTTATTATAATCCATTCAAAGAACTGTCGGACTGGAACAATATAATTTTTCGGAAATTGCAACATCGTTATAAAAATTATAACATCTCGAAGTTTCAAATTTAAAGTGTAGTTCAGTTAACAAAGATTTTTATCGAATTACAGTTTAAGAAACGTTTTGAAGTTTAGAAAATTTATAGGAGTTTTTGATAAAAATAATTATACTCAACTAATTTAACGAATATTATATTTCATTATAGAGCGAATTACTATAATAATATAATCATTGTGTCGGCGAATTGTGTGTATTTATTTGGAATGAAAAACAAATTTCCTTAGCATTTACAATCAGAACTAGACAACTAGTAGTACTTATACGTATTATTATGTAGTGTTTGAAAAAAAATTCCGCCCGTTTTGAACGAAGGGTCGCGGGGACATCGTAAATAGAGTTTCATCGATCCAACTGGATGCGGAGTGACTAGGAATGTAGGTATATATTATAGTAACTACGCGACTGCGTAACTTAACGTCATCATTTTTATTATGACGACGATAGATGATATCGGCGTCGGTTAAGCTTCGACTGTTAAATGTCTAGATAGAAATAATCTTTGGTTTTGTATTTCGCTTCATAACTAATCGGTTAAAATTGCAGGGCGAAAAGTCATTGCGGGATAAAACTATAACATTCACAAACCAAACCGTAATTTATTATTAATTTTTAATAATCGTTTGTAACCGAAATTTCGCAATTTTTTTTTTATATTTTTATTTAGTATTCTTTTAAACTTCAAAACCGTCGTGCATTATTTTTCTGGTTGGTAAATAAATAAACGATGTCGAACAATTTAAAGAGTACATTTTTCGATTTTATTAGTATTTTTATTATAAGAACGGCGACGGGCGAATAACTTCTTAAAAATAATGAAAAAACTTCGGAATTTAATATTATATATATATATATATCAAAAGGAGCATTGATTTTAAGGAATTTCGATGAACTGTATCAGCTACATTTTTAAGATAAAAATGTGTTAATATTATCATTTTTAAATTGTAATACATAAATATATTATATATACTGTAGTATTGTAAGCAAGGCTGTATTTGATATTTTGTCGAGGGTATACTCCCACCGTTGTGATGTCGAGAACGTCTAAATAAATTAAAGTACCTATTATATATTCATTAAAATTTACGAATTTACAAAACAAAAAAAAAAAAAAAACAATTTTCACTCGTATTTTTATATTAACGTGTTTTAATTATAAGTAGGTACGTCAGTATAGAAGTTGAATGTACGCACGTCTCTATATAAAATTGCGAAAACTGTTGAGTTTCATAATAATTTATATTAAATATATCGATATTATAATTTATAGACGATCTTCAGTAATATTTTATTCTCGTAAACGTAGGGAAAAAAGTTTTTCTTAGAACTTATAAATTATTCAAACTGACGCGTTACAATAATTTGACTGCAGTTAACAAAATTTAAATTTAAAAAATAACGAATTTACAATATTACACGTATTATACCTGTAAGCGTATTTTAGTTTTAAGATTTACGCGGATATAAAATTCGAAATAGGGTTAATATACGAGAATATTATTTTTAACTTTTTTGAAAACGAAAAAAGTTAACGTCGATCCGCTCAAACGCGTGTAAAGTATAGTAAATGAAAATATCGAGACGACGTTGGCGAGTATGAGATGATAATATGACGTGCAATTTCATTATTTTAAGTCTAACGGCGGCACATCATTTTAGTTATGTTCCAAAATATATTGTTATTATTTTTCTAAAAACACCGGTATTACTTTAAACGAGACGTTTAACGATTTTCAATTTTTTTTTTAAAACTGAAAATTTAAAATTTTGACGTAAAAAAAATTTATATTTATAAAATTGTATTAGGTATATTGGTTATACAGGAGGATATACGCGCTTACAATTATTATATTTACATTACGTTTTAATTTTTGATAACGATATTTATTTTCCCTAATAGCTCTGGACCATAAACTAGAGTTTTTTAGAGCTTCTGGTTTTTTTTTTTTAGGTCATAAACATCCTAACCCTATTTTTTTTTTTTATTTTTTTTTTTTATACCATAGCGGCGCGGGTGGCTGCGTCGTTGACGGCGTATCTAAATTTAAACGGCACGCGTCGGCGGCTGATACACACTTTGTGGACCGGGCAGAATGAGAAGGGATATACGAGCAATATAATTTAAAAGCGAACGATTCGCAGTGATAATTATTATTGTTATGCCCAATCATTAATACCACGAAATTAGGTTTAAATTTTTTTTTTTTTTCATATAAATTTTACGATTTATTCCGGGCAATTTTAATAATAATTAGTTTTAAAACGTTTTTACCGAAATTATAGAATAAAATTATTATTATTTCGGTGTCAAATACATACGTATTACGAATTTTTACGTAAATTGTATATTTCGAAGTAAATTTAATACCTATCGTATTAATTTTATACACGTAATTTTTTATTTTCGGTCGTAAACTATTATTTCATTTTGGCTTTAAGAAAAAGTCCTGTACTTATTTTTTGAAGTCTCATTATATATTATGTCGTGTTATATAATATATGTTGTATAATTCTATTTAGTCGGTTCTTTTCAGTTTTAAGTCATATACTGCAATCAATTATAATATTATGTTTTAACTTGCATCGTTCGAATTTACCCACGTGGCAACTTTAATCTAAGTTTATTAAGACTAATAAGTTGTTCGCGTGTAATATACGTGTCACGTATGTACACCTGCGTAACGTTGTGTAGGTATATTACATTAAAATTGTATACTCTATTTATCACCAATGTGCCTTATATTATATTTTAGGGGCTTCTCTATATAAATATTATTTAAATTTATAACAATTTATACAATCGCGATTTTAGCTGTTTTTATTTGAATAAAAATTCAATTTTATAAATCTACTTTATATATTTTATCGCACGAATGTTACTGCAATATCAGATTTTAGAAGGGAAGTATAGAAATTTATATTTTATACAAAATATATAATTTAAAGACGATCAGAGGGGGGAATAGAAATGTGAACACTAAGATATTATATTATTTTAATAAAAAAAAAAAAAAAAAATTGTATATAATAAAATATTCAATTTCATACTGAAGAAGGGTACATATATTGGGTATGCTAAATTTCTAATATTATTATTTGAAGGGCGTTACGAATTTGACGCGAAGGGATGTTAAGATAATATTATTAGGAGATAATTGATATTATCCAATTATTACTTCGATTGGCGGTTATATTTTAACATTAAATCTCAATTATTTCTGATTAATATAATATTAATTGATACCTATATTTATTAAAGCATTATAGGACAATTAACTACTCGTTAAACCATATATAGAACAATATTTATAAAAATTAAAAAATATAAAAATTTAACCGAACATCGACGGTAAAAGTTAACTTCGTTTTAAAATTGCTTATAATTAACAGTTGTTGAGATTTGAAGTTGTAAAATTTGATCGTAGATGAACATTTCAATGGTCCCACGAAGTTTTTTAAACTCGTATTCAGACTTTTTCAAATAGCGTATTTCTTTTTTGGCCACGTTATTATAGCGAACGAGTCATGCGTTTATCGAGAAGACACACGATAATATATGGTACAAATGGATTATATAGTGACGTCCTGAGTGGTCAAATTTTCTCTTTAATTAAGTAAAATTTACAAATTTATACGTAAACGTTTAAATTATTTTCACCCCGTTAGAAGTGCGTCAAAAAAAAAAAAAAAAAAATGTAAAATACTCGATATTTAGGATTACTGTTGATATAAAGAAGAAAGAAAAAAACGTTTAATATACAGTTTACTGCGGCGGCGTCACTCTGATATTTGTTTAATCGATATTGTGTATAATAATAATAATAATTGCACAATGACATTAATAAGTAAAAGATACGGAATACTGATAAAGTGATATTATTACGCATGACTGTACGTTATTATACATATATGAAACGTTTAACAAAATACGATAACATTCGTTATGATAACGTGTGTAAACATGAACTCGTGTTCATTTTATCGTGAAATTAAAAATATAGGACTTACGAGCATTAAATTTTTTCCGTTTCTACGTATATAACATTAATATTACGTTATATGGATAATATAAAAGAATAATAAAAATCGATGCTATAATATAGCATATAAGGAAATATTGTTTGCAAAACGTTGTTTGCACGGAAGCAATATTCGTTTTTAAATTATTTCGTATTTTATTTAAAAATTTTTTTTTTCCGCTTGTAAAATATTGATAATATATTAACCGTTTACGTCGAATCGCGTGCACAAAAAAATGCACCGCGTCCTATATCGCACGTGTGTATTATAAAATATTTTAGCCGTCTGGTTATAATTC
Source organism: Tetraneura akinire (assembly GCA_021307375.1). Lineage (NCBI taxonomy): Eukaryota > Metazoa > Arthropoda > Insecta > Hemiptera > Aphididae > Tetraneura > Tetraneura akinire. The sequence goes on along the minus strand of JAIUCT010000020.1, from coordinate 3,624,908 downwards.
TTTTGCCGATTGTATACGAGTATAAACGAAGGAAAAACGCGTAATTTTATGACTTTTGATGCCGCCGTCAAAATGGGATATAGTAATAGTTTTTGTGAATAAAAATTACATTTAATTAAACATTTCATCGCAATTTATATTCTGCAGGTATCGTATTTAGACGGTATAATTTTTTTGTTATGATATGTTAAGTTCGAGGTTAAGTTCATAAAAATAAAAATAAAAATATAATTACGTGATTATTATCGTAATACTTTAGGGTATAACATTTATTGTGTGGTAAATAATATATTTGCGAATTGAATATTCTGAATATTCGTACGAAATTAATTGAAAACGGCCGAAATCGATTCAAATTCTTAGTTCTTATCGTATAATATTGTAATTTGTATACGATATTATAATAACGTGTGTATTAACGATGAACACTTGAATAACGTACCAAATGACGCAGTTTATTTTGTGTTAAGCCTTTTAATTTAAAATCAGTTTCCGCAATTTTGAATTCTCAAGTCACAATCTAACCTTATAATATACGTGTATTTACATACACGTGTACACCAGATTTTATTTTATTTTACTTCGAGTGTACGATATAGTACATTAAAATTGAATAAAAACATTGTACCTTAGGATAAATTATTAATTTTCTCGTATTCAACAAGGAATTTATATACCTAATTATAGTTAGGTACGCGGATGACTGCAGTTATAATCTTTATTTTAGATTTCAACCAAAATTATAATTTGAATTATTATAATATATAATAATATCTAGTATTGTGTTAGGCTTCAAAATAAAGTTTTTGATTACGGAAAATAGAATTCGCGAGAATGCGCATGAGTAAGCTTTTATAATATAATAATATGCACTTTACAATAATTGATTTATACCTTTTATACCGAGTTTGGTATTTTAAATTATACACACACACACACACACACACAATATATAGAAATGCTTTCTCTGTGATTTTAATCAATTGCATAATTAATGGAGTCATACGAATATTAATCATTCGATACAGGAACAAGTACATACAAGTTCAAGTATATAAAGATACATTGCGACATACACACGTGTGTGTATCGTGCCTTTTTGTCTGCACGAATTATTGTTTTTATCAATCAGAAATCGTGATCCTTGAGATTTTAATATATTTTAGATTTATTTATTTTATATGTATACTTGTATACTTACGCATTTCAAATACCAATTATATTATAAATTTAAATAAAACGAAAATCGAAAATCGAAAAGTGTTAAACCGACCAAGTTATTCATTACCAGTCGGGGTTTTCTTTATTTTTTCTATCAAGAAATATTGCTCATCGGCACGCAAACTGATTAATAAGAGGTCATACAATCGCACGCGTAAATAATTTCTAGGTTACATTAACTTTTATTCAATGTATACGACAGAAATAGGCGATAAAGTCCATCATCCGTATTGTGTAATATTATGATACAAAATTGGAATATAACAAACATAACACGCGTTTTATAGTAATAATAATTATAATATTATGTAATGTGTTTTCTGTTTTTGCGTGCAATAACAATATTGTGTAAATGCATTTTGTTTGTTTTTTGTTTGGTTAAAATTAAACTTGTTATTTTAAAGTTAGGAATTAAACTGTAAATTCACATATGGTTTTATTTTTTATTTTTTATTTTTTTACGACCAGGGGAAAACAATAAAATTCTTATAAAACTATATAGTTTTAATATTTATTATATCTATACGTATAATAGATATAAATTTAGTACCGCTTTAGAGAAAACATTAACGAGAATAAATTTTAGAAAAATTAATTTTTCGTTCGTTTTAGTTTTTATTCGTTAAACACATTTTATACACGTCTACATCGTTATTTAGAACTTATAGTTAAACGCACGACTTATGTGAAACCATACTTTACAAAAACAATTATCCAAAAGTTATAAATCGTTTCATTAGTAAATCGATTAATATAACTTACGTTTTTCGTGACTATGCAATTAAAACGTCAAAATAGACTTGTGTATCGTGATTTTAAATTCGAATAAAGCCATTCAAATTTAAACGATAGTGTTATTATTACTGTAGCTACCTCTTACGTTGTATATGCATAATTATATTTTTCTTTCTTACCCGTTTAATTTATAATTAAAATAAAATAATTATTTATAAAGCTGTTCTATAATAATATTACAGTATACTTCATGTACCTATTGCGTTATTTAATTTAATTGTTTTTAATTACAAATTTTTAAAACTTTAATAAATGAAAATATAAATTTTAACATTATTATATGTGAACAAATAAAAAATGGGGTTTATTTTTTATATACTTATGTTATTATTATTATTAAAGTATAATTAATTTCACAATAATTGTCATAAATATAATATCATACTTAGCCACCTATATAACGTATAAAATACCTACATAAAAAAAATGCTTACTATTTAGAAATTTTTACCTATTTTGATTTACCGATTTATCCGATTTATCCGATTTACCTATATCAGATATTACTTCAATTTTCTAATGACGTGTTATTTTAAACATTCATATAAGAGAAACGTTTTTGTTATGTTATTCATTTAATTACATAATAAATAATTCAAAATATTGATTTAAACGTCAAACAATTTATTGTATAGGTATATTCAAAACTATTGTTATATTTAAAATTTAATATTTTTACATTTTGTTTTCTTAAACAAATAAAATCATTAAAAATCGATCATACGCGAATAACACGAAGTATTTTTATTCAAACAAATGTCTGAAAACTATTACCCACTTGGATGATTTCGAATTAACATAATCATATTATGTTTCAAAATAAAAATATATTTGGATTTGTAATAACTTCGATTGTTTTTGTTTATCAACGAAGCGGATGAAATAAATCGTATACTTATAAATACTTTTTTAGATTTATTTTTATGTTCTTAAATTTAACTATAGTGTTATTTTAGAACAATATTTATTCTTTAAAAATCTGCCGTTCTATTTTATTTTGGCAACCGAAAGGATAAAACTACCTAGTGAATAGTAGTGATATCGTTATTATTTGTTATAAAATATGTATTTGAAAAATGTTTTTAAATTCGACAAAGGAATATCGACGAAAAAAACAATTGAAATTATATTAATCCAAATATTTATTAATAAAATGTTTTATTTGCAATATCGTTATTATAATATTATGTATTTCTATTGTGTTATTGTATTTTGTAGGAACATTTTTTTTTTATACTATTGTTGTAACAATAATTATTACGACTGTTCTATAAAAAGAGGTAATAATAATAATAATAATAATAATAATAATAATATTATTATTATTATTATTATTATTATTATTATTATGAATATTGGTAATGTGATATTTTATGCAAGTTTTATCTTCCGCTCGTTAATTTTTTCAATTTATTATTATTATGGTCTGACGGTATTTTAATATATTTTATAATTATTTCCGTTCGTGTCACGAAACGTATGGCTTTTGTTTTACTGCAGCTATATTACGTTAAAATATACTCATCATGGTTTAATTACAAAATTTTTGAGTTTCTATACACTATACGTACTTAGATATTAGTAGGCATTTAAATGTTGTTTCACTTAAAATTTCGTTAACATACTTAACTTTATTCTCGATTTCTGTTTACCGTGATTTTTGTATTTATAGAGTTACAATTCCTGCAGTCTAACATTCGTTTCGGTAATATACGCGTATATAAAATATATTGAAAAACGTTCGCCCCGAACAGATTAAAAAGCTTCAATCTTCATTTCAGTAATCGAGCGGTCCATTAAGCTGGGATAATCACGTATCGATCATTTCCGGTATCCGGTAACCGCGGTATAAGGTAATATAGGTATAAGGTATACCTAGTAGTGATATGGACGAGTTTTGTAGGGTTTTCGAGTATAATAATAATGTTCGCGTAGGCATTAATAAGAATATTAATATTGTTGTCTGTTGTCTGTTGTCAAATACATAATATCGTATTGTAATGTGCCGGAAACGGTTTCTCGAACATTTACCGCGTTAATTTAATAGACGCGAAGAACGATGACGGTTTTACGTAAACGGTTGTCGGTCGAATTCCTCACGTTGTTATATTTACTTTTAGACGTCATAAATAAGTTTACTATTACTATTATTACACGCGGGATGCTATTAAAAGATTATAAATACTATTTGGAGATGTTTTGACACGAAAGTATAATAAGACCATAAATTACGCGGTTCGACGTGGCACGAAACCAGGCGTAGAAAAACGTTCGGTCGGTATTACATATTATAATAATAATATTATATAAACATTTCGACGTTTTTCTACGTTTAGTTATTTGTCACATCATTCGGTGTTTCATATTGTTCAAAAACGATATTATTATATGATTTTAACGATTTTTCGTACAAAATTAATAATATTATCGTATAATATTATATTATCAGTCGCAACATGACATTAAAAAAAGAATCAATTTCCAAATACGTAAGGAAAACTTTTAATTTATATTTTCGATCAGTGACGAATTATTTTTACTCGATAGAGATGGCTATTGTACGCATACAATTATTATACGCGGCCTCATTTATTATTATTTTTTTTTTTAAATACAAATTTATACTACACACTTTGTATTTTTCGTCAAATGATTGATATGCTCACGAAGTGAAGATCAACATTAAAAATGTGTCGTCTGATAAATTTTGATTTTCTTCTTTTTTCTTGATTAATTATACCTATTTACTTCTCATATTTAAAATTTTAAAAACGTGAAATAATTTAAATTTGATTCATTATTCAACCATCAATTTTATAATTAATTTTAACTAATAAATCCGTATTGTCCATTTTGAATTGTGTACTATACATTTTTTTTTTATCGGAGTTTACTAAAATAATAGAGACTGAAAATATTATATGAATTATGATTATATACGTTGACGTATTAAAACGATATTATAATCCTTGTAAAAAATAATAATAATATGTTACGGCTGTTATTGAGCCGTTTTGGTTATATTCAGAGCCAACAAATATTATAAGGGTTGACTAGGCGGTACGGCGGAAATCGTAGACAGACAGACGAACATGCACGAGCATAACGAACGCGTAATGACGAGCTGTGATTGGACGACCAATCAAAGAAGCTCATTATATTCAAAAATAGCATAAAAGGCGAACGACCGACCAAATTAATTCATTCCAGTCACAGCAGCAGTTCAGTCAACATCTTCAGGACTTCGGAGACCGCCGCCAGCGTACGATCATCGCCCAGCACGATCACGGTCCGTTATCACACCTCACCGAGATTGTATAAGTTGACACAGTACCGTGGATTCGGACTTACGACTGACTCGTAACCGAACGCCGACCGCGACCAAAGCCACACAGTTGTGAACGAACGACCATTCCGACAACAGCAGCTCGAACATCGAAAATGATCCGGAACAATCACACCAGCGGATCTTTTGCATTCCCTGGATCGATATGTAAAATTTCGAACCCACTATAAAAAAAATACCCTTGTCAGGACTTACAAACAACGACCTTCTTAGGCTCGTTACACCAGGACTTTCACGGGGAATACGTGACTTACTTAAAGTTCGCTAAATCCGTGAAACGTCCCTGTAGGTCCGCGTATTGTAATACCCATTGGGTAACGCGTCTCACCCACATGTAAATAGAGCGACCTATTTTGGCCCGCGAAATCTGGGTGTTGACATATCGGTGTGACCACTAACTTTAGCTTCGTTCGCCGGTGTTTTTAAGTTTTAACAGTATTACTTGTGAAATGAAAATAATAGTAAATGTGAATGAAGACCAGAGTATGATTACCGTAACCAATATTGTGTTTTAATGACATAAAACCTATTTAAAGCAACATTACAAAAAATAAAATAAAATAAAAATAAAAATAAAATAAAAAATAATAATAGTAATAATTATTATTATGCTTTACTTAAGTAGATGTTATTATGTTACAATTGTTTTATAAGACGTCTCAAATAGTCAAATAGTTAAATAGCCAATATAATAGGTAGTTATAGACATTCGTATTATAAATTTCGTTTGTACTGATATTATGGCGTCTGCACTATGTCTGCGGTTTTATTGAGTTAAGAATTTTTTTTTTATTATTATTAAAACTTGTACGAACCGTGTGAGCGAATTCAGACTGCGTGTACGGTCCTCGGTTAGTTTTATAGTGTTGACTGATTCTCTTGTTCTGTTCAGCGAAAAAAAATAAAAATTGTCTTTTTATATCCATAAAATGTGAATGTAATTTATAAATTTTAGGCATTCGGTTATTTTTCATTTTAATATTATGTTTTAATATATATATAAATCATATTACAAAAATATAATATAATATAATATTATGTAGTCCAATATTCTACATATATATTATATAGGTACGCATAAAGATGCTTTAAGTATTCAATTATACTTTCTAAGATTGAAGTGATATTTTTTTCTAAATTAAAATATTATTTCGACATTGATTTCGACACAGACACTGACAACGAAAATGTCAACGACGACAAAAACAACAACGAAAATATCATTTGATATAATTATCATCGTTTTAAAAATTTTATTTTCTACAAAAAGGCGAGTCACGAGTATAAGAAATGGTAACGCACGTTTTATGTTAATTCAATCGAATTTACTCGTTATTAAGATTCTTTCGTTCAATTTCGTAATTAAATAAAACATGATGATATTAAATTAATAAAAGACTTCGTATTATACCATAGACGTAATAGAGGTTTGATATTAAAAATTTAGCAAAATCGAACATTCATCTCTCGTTTTCTATTCCATTATAAATATATTATGTACCTACCTATACCTGTGTTTTAATAATAATATCTTCTTCTCTTTCGCCCTTTCTCCCAATTTCTTGTGATTGGCTACCCTGGTCCTCAACTTCCATTTGACCCTATTTCTTGCATCCTTTTCACACACACCAATACACCATACATCTCTTTTAACGTGCACATCAAACCGCCTCTTCTTAGGTCGCCCTCTCCCCTCTCAAGAGGATATTTTAATAATTTTATTATATGGTTACGAAATTATATCATCGCACATACGATATTAAATTATCACGATTTTCGACGAACGCGATCGGCGTGCGATTTAATTCAGATTTCAGACAGAAAAAATAAAAATGTCGTTCAATTAGCTTAAAACGTTCCGAATGTTGGCGGTGTTGCAGAGGGAATATTATTTATTTTACGAATTTTCTGACGGATCGAAATCAATACGCTATACAACGACGTATACTTATATGGGGATACCTACCTATAACAATATAAGTGCGTCTTATTATTTTCTTTTATTTCTGGATTCTGTGGATTTGGCGCCATTAATCATTCCGGGCACAATGCGCGATGACTTTGAGCGAACAGAGTGGAAGAGAGAAACATCACGTCCCAGAAGTGGCATTTAGTCCACACTCCCCCGCAGGGGCATAAAGCTTCTGAAATAGTCGCAGCGCACTTTAGTATTACTGTACACGAGGCTAATGCTTTATTCATTTTAAGTCGGATGACCTTTTCACCCGAATGGAAACTGAATTATTATTATCATTTCGTATTAATGCGATACGTATTTTCGTTCAAAGCACGCGTCATAATATAAATAATACGCGCACACTCGACCGTGTTCGAGTCAGGAATTTCACTTCGAGTGTCTTGTACAGCGTTCGTCCGTACATATATAACACGTTCTTCACTTCATTTTTTCAAACAACTATAACATTATATAGTCTAACAGTCCATAACTCACCATCATTATACATTACATAAAATTAAGAAAAACAGACGATTCGTATTATGAACTTATAGAAGTATCTTACTAGTTATTACTTTATTAGGTTATGGTATGCGTCGAATGAAAATATAAATATTGCTATATTGGCATATATTTGAAATTTGATAACAGAATGCTGTTTTGTTCGGGTAAACATTTTCGATCGCACTATTCAAAATTATAGCATAACTACTCCAATGTAATAATAAACGTATATTCGAATAATTTGAAATATTATACAAGTGACTATCAAGATGATTATGTACGTAAAATAAGATAATTTAAAACGTCTTATTTTGTTCAAAATAATATATTGAATTTTCGCGAATTCTGTATACTATAGATTATAAATGTTCAAACAGAAAGGTTTTTTTTTCATTTCAAATTTATGGCGTGAAATAATATTTTATTTTATAAAACACATTATATTATTATTATTATTATTATTATTATTATTATTATTATTATTATATGAAACGTGTACTTATTTTTTTTTTTTTTATAAAATATCGATTTTATAAGAAAATACAAAAATCAGATTTCAAAAGTTTCGCCAAAGCGAATTATACACAGATCGATTATTTCGTTGGATTTTTGTTAAATGCGGATAAGGTCAATTGATCCGCGAGAATTTAGCGGGTTTCCGACTCGGGGTCGTTATATTGCGAACAATACTTCTAGGTATACATAACATAATGTACAATTATAATTTAAGTCTATGGTTTATATTACACGTCTTTCGTAAGTCTGTGTTCACACGGAAACCTTGTTCGTGTGGTCAATTTGTTTAAGCCGATTCGTGGTCAGGTCAGTTTAGGTTGGTGCTGTTAAATGGGTCGTGTAATGCGTATTATAATATTACGAGTATATTCCGTTGTTAATCATTTTTCTGGATGTTCGTACCGTGGTATAATAATAATAATTGAACGTTTCGCGTTAAATTTAACTTCTAAATGATGCGAAAAATTATTTTCTTAACGTGTAACAATGCCGTGTAGGTACATTGTATTATTTTAGGCAATATTCAAAACGATAGAAAAACCGACTCGTTTAATGTAAAGTTTAAACGTTAAAATATTTAAACTCTTTGTAGGAAAAAGCTGATTTATTTCTATTTTCATTTAAATATATTATGTAGTTGAACTGAAAACGAAAAGAGTCCATTTTCCGGTAAGGATTTAAATTTAGTTTAAAAAAATAATATATAGGTATACGAGTATACCTAAATAAAATATACGCGTATTAAGTGAATGAAATTAAATCGTTCGAGTAATACGTATATAACCGAAAAAACGATTTAAACTGAACGATGATAATAACTGAAGTTACATTAAATCGTACGTATCTATTTTATAATGGTTTATTTTTCAATTCAAATATAATATTAATTAAAAATACTCAAGTCGAGTTAGACTTTCTCGTTTGTCGTTCGATGGAAATAGTGATCTGGTTTACTGTCTAACAAATTATAATAATTAGTCCAGTAAATTGATACTTAATAATCGTATACATACTTTCTTCTTCGACAATTTTGTCATCTTAACAACAAGCACCGACAGTGTTTTGCGCTACTAACGTGTCCTTATAATATATTATGCAGTTTATACCCCCCCCCAATGACTCCACCAGAAAAAATGTGAATCTTCAACCCCGACCGTGGTATACATCTGCGTTGTTATCATTGGGTTACATTAATTTTAATAATGAGTTTTGTAATGGACTCAAATCCAAATTTGATAAATAATTATTTATTATTATCATTATTCAATTGCTCGTCTTGTATTTAGTTCCTTATAATATTGTATACATTTCTTTTTTTTAAATTTATATTTTTATTTATTTTATGGTTTTTTTTTTTTATATTATATTAATTGGTGTTCATATTTTATCGTCTTCTTGATTTTTTTAATTATTAAACTATATAATATTATATTTGTCAATAATTTCGAGTCGATTTATAATAAATTATTTTTGTTCGCCATACAAATAATAGAAAATATAATAACAATATGACGACGAATGAATGAAAAAAAATGACGCGAGTTGTTTTTTACGACGAATCGATCGAACGAGACGCGACAGATTCCAGACGTATTTCTGTGCAACGGCCATCGTTACGTCTATACCACGGTTATAAAACTTCCGTATCGATAGAGGACGATTTAAAATCGTGTCCGATTATTTTTTATATATATTACTATAATATATTATATATTTTTAACTGGAAACTCGACACTGTTGGCGGTTACAAACGTAAAATATTTGTTAATATTATTTTTTTTTTTTTTTGCCGCCGGTTCATCGATGATTACGACCGATAATATTATTATTATGACAATGATAATAATAATAATAATGATAATGAAAAAAAATAAATATTATTATCGATACCCGTTCGATCGCGTGTATTTATTTACGCAAAAACCCGTGGAACGTAACGACTGCGGAATAATTTTAATACGTAAAAAAAAAAAAAAAAAATCGCGGCGGTCTCAGTCACGCGGTGCCGCGTCTGGTGTCTAAATTTATTGCGGTAATGAGTCGGGAGAAAAAAATAAAACTTCGCCAAAACCGTTGCGGCCAATCCGACTTAGGTACACGCGTTATGACAGCGTATAGGACTCGCGGAGGAAGTAAAAATACTGCGAAATCCACTGCCGGTTCTTCCTCTCGATTTATTTCCGTCGCTTTCTGTGTAATTTTAAGTATAACGTTATTATTATTATTATTATTTCGACCGGCCGCCTCGTTTTGAAATTTTTAAAACGTTCGCCGTCGTCGTTTCTTTTCGCGCCGACAGCCACGAGACGATGAAGATAGAAAAATGATGTCACCGTACAGTGTAATAATATTATAAAATGCGTACACACGTTCGCCTAGGCATATTTAAAATTAAATTATAATACTAAAAACATAAATTATAAAATTCCGACGGGAATTTTTTTGTCTTCTGTTTACGCGCGCGCGCGCACCAAATCGACGTTTAAGAACTGTTTTAAGCTACGCGAAAAAAAAAAAAAAATATCGTCGATTTGTCGTTCTATACGGGCGTGTATTTTTTTTTTATTTCGTAATCGCGAATTATTTTCGTATTTTTTGTTTTGTTTTTTTTTATTTTAACCGAACACGTCAACGAATTTAATATTCCGATTGAAGTATGTAAAAAATAAATGAATAAAAACGGTTATTTTAATTTTTTAACATTCCATAACAACTTATGTAGTTATGTAACGAAGTATACGAATGAATAGTAGTAAGTCACAGAAAAAAAAATATATAATAATTGTTTTATATCACCTTTAGTTTTGATTTTATGTTATTGATTATTTTTAATTTTATTTCATGTAATGTAATCGATTTTTTTACGCTATAATGCTGAAATCGCGGCCATCGTGATAATATTTTAATGTTGTTATCCTTAATTAAAATCCTTAATTATTATAATAGGCGTAATATATTATAACGATTTATTGTACGCTTTAAAAATTATCTTTATTTCACGCTTACGCTTGATGTTACGACATTTAGGTAGCTTTGAAATACCTACTCGTATATTGTACATGATTAAAAATAAAAAGTAATTTTTGATATGTCAATGTGTATACCTACCACCAATACCTACCTATAATTATTTATATTAATATATTTAAAACAATTAGTGAATTTCGCTTATTGTAATATTATATTATTAGCAATGTAAGACGAAAAAAAAATCACACGATTAACGATATTTTCTGGATTTTAAACAGTTTTGTAAAAAAGGATAAAATACATATTATAGTGTTATCAATTTTAAAGATAGTAAAATTCTTAATATTTTCAATGTATTTTTTAATAATTCATTTTTTATAATGTTTTTTTTTTTAATGAAATAATTTCGTTTTCAAAAACAATGTACCTATTACTTATCGCCATATATACTCATATATACTTTACAAGACTGGTTTCAAACAAGTCGAATTGTTTGATGGAAAATCTCGCTTAAAAAATACTTATTGTAGGCACCTAACTATATATATACATTATAATATAATGTAAATTTATGGTTAGGTTAGATTAGGTTACTAGGTTATGATAGGTGAGCCTAATAATTATTATATTTATAATATATATATTAATTTTATATTATTTTATATTTTTAGACCGTAGCTTTTTGGTAGCCAATGCTCAGCAAGCCGGCTGTAACATAATATACTGTTCGGACGGTTTCTGTCACATGACAGGTTACAGCCGAGCCGAGGTGATGCAGTGTCCAGCAATATGCGACTTTCTCCATGGACCGATGACTTCGCAGCATGCCGTGTCCGTGGTAAAAGAAGCGCTGGCCGCGGGCATGGAGAGACATTTCGAAATACTCTACTATCGGAAAGACGGTAAGTGATATATAAACCTTTTTATTATATCGTTGTATTTTCGTTTCGATTTATTATTAGGACCCAGTGTACTATATATAGGTACTTTACGATTATATTATTTTTGTATTATCATCTTTCGAGCACTTGCAGAATTCTTTATTGTTATACAGCTATACGACTATGGTATATATATAAGACGCAACGGGGTGAAAATAAACGTATCTTCAGCGTAGGAAAAGCTTATTATAATAAAGGTTTTTGTTGGATTTCGTTCTTCACGCGTATATTTCGGATGATGATACAGCATGCCGATTTCCTATAAAATTGGATACAGACTAATATTCTAAAATGAAACTTTTATTTCGTATTTTGAATAAAGATAAATCCCTACCGCTTATAATTTAAGTTCATTATCGTATAATTTTGAAATTTTTTCTTTTCATTACCTAGTATATATTTCACATGAAATATCGTATAATTATTACATTAAGTTTATTATCATAAAAATACATAAAATGAGATTTCTCGACTCTAGAAATTATTTTATTCGATTGTAAATATATTATAAAAATATTCAATAATATCGTTTGCGTTTCAAAATCTAGTTAAGTAAAAACGACTATATAATATTATCTAATGACATTTTACGCTTTACATTATGATAATAAATATTTTGCTCGTTTTTTTCTCTTTTACTTTTAATAAAAATGGTTTTTCATATACAGTTGATTATTTTCTGAAACATTTTATTGTATCAGGTGTAATTTTCACTTATATTAATTAGAATGACCTGGAATTTAATATGATTTATTGTCTTTACTTATAAACAAAGGTTTGAACTTTATATTTTAAAACAATCACAAAATACGAATAGGTGTCTGATAGTATAGTTTCTTATATTCTTATACACGTATACACAGTGTATCAAGTTCGTTGTCTGCGGATCATTGACTAGAACGCGCTGGCTCGGTAAATCGTTTTGTTGCAGGTTTGATTTAGAAGGTGAAAGTTTATTGGCACCGAGACGACGACGGTATATACCTACGCGTCACGGGTGTGTACATAAGTTCTGTCAGGAGTAAAAATCGATTTTTAAAAATAACAAAATAATGTAACTATGTTTTTTTTTGAGTGACCAAATAGCCAAAAACACGCCATATCATAATAATAACGCGGGAAAAAATAAATAAATACGTACACGGTTACAGACTTACAGTTGTATACAATTTTATAATATTTGCAGAGGACGTAACGTTTGTTATTGGACTATATCGTAAATAATACTCGCGTTTCAATATTGAATAGTTGTATATGTTTACGTTCTACGCGTTGCGACCTATGTGCTTATATAATATAATATATGTAAATTTTTATTAAAAATATTTTCGATTCGCTTTAACTGTCGAAATAAAAATTTCCTAAATTATCCTTGCACTATTGCGCGCAGAAATGAATCGAGCTTAGAAAATGGCGGAAAAGGCGAAGGGAGAAAATTGTGTTCGTTTTGGATATTTCATATATATACATTGCGAATAGAACCGTGTAATATATACAGAGAGACGATATACGAAATCGAAACTCAGAAAATATTAAATTGAGATGTATAGTTATTGACAAAGACAAACATCATGTATACATTCGTACGAGCCAAACGTCGAACATGAAAAACAACCATTACGGCCATCCGCATTGGATAATACAAACAATTTTACGTAGTTTATATTATATTATTATATTTTTTTATAAAAGCTGCGCTGCAGGACACGAACGATTGTGTTTCCAGCGATAAAATAATATTCCTTTCAAATACAATAAAACGAAATTATTATAATAGGACACACGCGCTGCACGTATATAATATTATTATTATTATTATTATTATTATTATTATTATTATTATTATTATTATTATTATTATTATTATTATTATCATTATTATTATCATTATTATTATTATTATTATTTTTATTAGTATGGTTATATTCGGAGTTCGAGTTGCAGGTCACCGTATAAAATAATATTTATATATTTTGTTCTTCTATAAATCGTATTATTTTGACCGAATTATCTTCTGCGGTTTAGTAAATTTATATCTTTAAGGTCCGACGTGTATATACGTTCCTGGTTAAAGATTTTATGAGAAATTTTCGATTATAAATCATTTTTCTGGATTTATTTACACCCGTTGTTCCATTATTATTATTATTATTATTCGAATAAATCGCAAGACTTCATTATTTTGAAAACGGATATTTTATTACCCTAATTAATTTGAGTGAAGATTTAGTATATAATATTTAGTATCATGCTATATAATATATTTTATAGTGGGTGATGAAAAATAACATCGAGCTTTCACTCGATTAATTATATTGTTTTATTATTATTATTTTTTTTTTTTATCTAATCGACTATAATATTTATAATACCTACATTTTATTATTATGTTTCAATTTTTTAAAATTTATATTTAAATTGCAATACGCAATTGCGAGACGTATAACCCACGCGATTTATCTTGACAAATGGATATATGGCGAGTTTGAATGAGGACTTGTTTAAAATATTATAGTGTTATCATTTTTAATATGATATTACGAAAGAGTGAAACACTAAAAATTGAATCTAATAAGAAAAGCAAAAAAAAAATTTTACTCAAATCTTTATCATAATAAAATTCATAATGTTATATTTAATGAATTGGAATCTATAACGCGTACGGATGTAATACACAGGCGTAAAGAAATATCAATTAACATCGTTGAAATTAGTAACGTATCGCAATGGTCTTCAAGTAGATCGATATGAAATAGTTCAGGGGCGGCCAAACGATTTCAAAGTCTCGATTATGTTAGAATTTATTTTTAAACCACACGAACGAAAATTTTTGGAATCTACTAAGCGCAGAAAATTATATTCGTGTTTGAGGATTGTGGATTTGCAGCAATCGTGTAATATACTTATTTTGAATTTATATTTATATATATTTATGCGAAATAGAATATTTTCACACAAAAATGATAAAAACTAGGCTACACTTTCTGATGACCATTATTAGTGGTCAGCAACTATTCGCCAGATTACGACCACAATTGGTCAACAAAATGTAGTGCCACATTTAAACAATGCCCAAATCAACAAAATTATATGCTAATATAAGACTTTATAGTAATTAATCTATATAACTTTATGTAAATTAATGTTATACATTTACGCAAGGCATATATTTCTAAATTATAGATATATTTAATAATAATAAAACATATTTTTTTTAAGGAAGTCTATCCTCAAAGATGATGTATATTTTTAGTAGATCTCGCAAAAAAAAAAAAAAAAAAAAAGTTTGGCCGCCCCTGAATTACATAGTTTGACGAATTTATATAATATTATTTTATTAAATATATATATATATATATTAATTACATTTTTATCGGTTTTCTAAATATATATAATATTATATATTATACGTTTATATAAATAAACACGGTGTATAGTGATATATAAACCTTTTACCTTTAACATCGTCGACACTATCAATCAGAGTGAAACACACGCCCTTTGTCGAGTCGTCAAATTTCACATATTTTATCCATCAATGACGTATTATATACGACCTATATATTATTATATTGTATTATTATTATTTAACACAATTGTTACGGGTGACACTGGTTTTATTTATTTTCAAAAATTAATCTATCGTCTACAATCTAATGGAACGCACACTATACAAATATTAGATCGTTATTATTAATACGTTTATTATATATGTAGGTATATATATAAAAAAATGATATACGCGTGTATATTAATGAACCATCAGTGTGTCACGACCGAGCATTATAATAGGTAATAATAATAATGTCCTGAAAATGTGTTTCAATATTAAAACGTATACGACGGTCTTCGGGGACTTAAATAATAATATAACGTTATATCCACATACTCCTACGTCATTTCACTAGTCGTAATTTTGTAAATATTATATTTTGAAGTGCGACCAACGCCTTGGCCGAGAAACCTAACCGCGTGCACAATGAATATTTCCCTGAAGACGGAATATTCCGCTGTAGATAATAATGTATCAAATAATATAACATAATATTGTTACCGGGGTAAATCTAAAGTTTTATCGCGTTAGTTTCATTCATATTTTAATATATATCATTATAATTATCATAAATATAATAATATGATAATAGGTACGCGAATAATCAAGTAATGCGCGCATGATACGATATTATCGTTATCGTTCCCGTTCAGCCGTGTCCGTCGTATTTTAGATTTTGAGCGAAGCGGTTTTACAATGATATGTGTCTTCTTTTGTTTTGTTTAAAGGACACACTATTTTGAATTTCTCAAAATTGACACTATGTCCCTATGCGATAGGAAAAACAATGAAAAAATGGTATTTTTCATGAAAACCTAAATTTCAACGAATTCAATTTCAATATTTCATAATATCTCAGGCAAGTTTGAAGTTAGAGACTTCAAAATTCTATTATATATATATATATATGTGATAAAATTTTAGAACTGTTACATTATAATTTACCTACAAAATATAGGGCTTTGGATATTTCGTAAAATTATCGTTTTTATGTATACAACGTTTTATAAAATTGGCAGTTTTGGGTATTAAATTTTTGGAAAATTTTATTGAAGTATACTTAACATCATATCAAAATATTATAAAAATCTCAAGTTTTAATTTTAATTTATAAGTGTTTTAAGTTGGAATTTCAGTAAAATCGATATTTAAAGTATTTACGATTAAATTCTTCTTATTATATTTCAATATTTTACAATAATGTTAAATAAAATTGACAAAATTTTTTTAAAAATCTTGAAAATTTTATTGAAACTTAAATACATTTTACTTAACTAAGTTCCAATTAATTGTGAATTATTACATTTACGATTTTTTTTTTTTATATTTGTTTAAAGTATGAAAAGTAATGGTGTGGAAGAAATACAGGTGTAAAGGATATTTTTGAATTTTGATTATAATTTGAATGCAATGAGAAATCATTACATTCGAAAATCGATTCTGAACGAAGTGCTGCCAGATTTGGGTATTTATCACTTCCCTTGCTTTTTATATACAATATTACAATATAATATTACGTATATTATCGAATACACGGGTTTTATATATACCCGTGCAATTATCCAGCGAATGTAATATTTTTATTATTCGTCGAAAAATACTATATGACGTTAACGAATCGTACACGAGTAGTCCGTTAAAAAAGTTTGATCAAAGTCATAATATAAAAATGCGATATTTATTTTATCACGGCGAAAACGCAGCTATTAAACGATTCTTTCGAAATTCGCGTGAAAACGATACTCGGAAATAAAACGAATGAATACAAAAAAAAAAGGGAGGAAATATTAACTCGTCTGTCGTTAAAAATTAAATTTCTGGATATAGACGTTAATATAATACGATTATATTATAATTTACAGTTTATACGATGTAGAATTCTTTCGAATTTCCCTCAATTTATAAGGACGATATAATTTAATATTATCATTGATAATTAAAAAAAAAAAAAACGTTATTGATTATAATATTATACGAGGATTGTCGATACGTCCGTGAGATGGACATTTTATAAAATTCGCGTATCCGAATATCAAATTATTAACCATAAACGTGGTTATCCTGACGCGTGTACCATATTATAATTTGTGATATAAAAATAAAATACTTGGTGGTCAACTCGTAATTATTGGTATGCGAATTTTGGAATATTATTAAAATAATATCAGACCGTGAGAACTGGTGTTAAGACATTCCGAAAAAGGAATTCTGGTTTATTTTCCATCGAGAAACGTGTGCGGGCCGCGAGCGTTCCAAAAAAAATCAATATGAACGTGTCGACCGACGCGTAATATATATAAGGACGTGTTTTAACGCGGAGTGCGAAACTTTTGTGCCGGCCGCCGCCGCCGCAGGAAAACACAAAAGATTACACAATAGGACATTTTTCGAATCGCATTGCCAAGGGTAAGTTTAATGATATTCGTTTTCCAACAACACGGTGTATTATTGTAATATAACAGGTATTATTATTACAATACTATTATATAAGTTTTGGTCCGATTCGAGTTTATCGAGAAAAAAAAAAAAAAGTAACCCGGAGGACTTTTAAAAAAATGCATTTAAATAAAAAAATATTACGGTTTAACGCTATAATACGTATATATATATATGCGTTTTAAAACTTAAACGACGACTTAAACTTTACGACGGTACATAATACAAAACGTAATAATAATATAACCGTCGACGACGAAAGTCAAATCGAATCGAGCAAAGTATTTTTGACTTTTAATATTATCGTAACTGTCGATATTATATTGAAATGTTCGGTATTCGGTCAGAGAAAAATAACAAAATACATATTACGATCGAATAGTATCCATGTATAGTATAAACAATATTATGATGGTAGAATACAAAATAACACAATCGTTTTACACGTTATGTATGCAAAATATTTATTTAAATATATTGATATTTTTCAAATCGATCTTTGAAACGTAATAATTGTAATTGTTTTTTAAGAGGAGATAATTATTAATTTCGTCCGGTTTATTATTTTGATAAAATGTGAATATTAGAACTCTCGCGAGAAATATGATTTTATTTCGAGTATATTATAGTCGCCACGAGAAAAATGTGGAATATTTAGTATTATATCATTATTCGCGTATTATATCCCGCAAAGGTATATGAAATATGCCACGTATTTATATAATATAATTCTCATTTCTCAACACAAGGGGAAAATAGTTATAAAAAAAAAAAAAAAAAAATCCGTCAGGGGGAAAAAAGAACGTATAAAACGCATATTTTGAAATATTACTGTTAATATCCGTAATGGAACGATTATTAATAATGTACAATAATCGTTTCCATCATTCGGTTCGAAACAAAGCATATTATACGTATTATATAGACGTATACCTAACACGTTTAAATATTTAATCTTATTAGGTACTTTTATCTCGAAGTTTCTCGTGAACTTTTAACACACGATAATGGGTATAATCCACGTGATGGCCACAAGAGAACCTAACGGCGTAATATCGGGAGCGGAAAGAAATTATAATATTATGTTAAACGCGTTAATACCGTATTTTATTATACGAGTACTCGTGTACCGTAATATTTCCAAGATATGTACGAGAAAACCCGATTAATATGCTTAGAATAATAATTTACACGAAAAATATTACGTTTTATTAACGTCATTTACGTTATACGATCGATATTTATTTTCAAATATAATATCCGAAATTGTTAGGAAATAAAATATATAACGATCTAATATATAATAAATATAAGATCGACCTCCCGGGCGGTTTAGATACGATATTATGATGTATTTTTCTCACGTAATATTTACAATTTCTTTTTTTTTTCTTTTTTTTTTCTGGTAAATGTATGAAACGACAATATTGAATGCTCAATATCCAAAGCCAGAACGGAAAACTACTAAACCGAGTTATTTTATTTCTTCACTCCATCGCGAAATTCAAACGCGTATTATACGAGTATATTATCTACGCATATAATATACAAATGTAGGTATACCTAAGTTTGAAACGTTACGTTTAGCATCCTTTTTGAAGCAAACTTTTTAGCATTACTAAAATTCGGAATTCTATTTCGAACATACGAGTAAATAGTTAGTGAAGTTGATTAAAAAAAAAAATTGTGAAAAACATAATTTTGTTAACATCCTATAACGCGTAATATGGCCATATTATTGATTTGTATTAAATATTGGAAAACTACTTAGGAATTCTTGACGCGTATATCTAGAGGTTTTTACTTTTTGGGATTCAAAAAAAAAAAGAAGAGCTAATACTGCAGTGGAAGAGATACACGTGCAAAGAGGATAGTGTTGAATTTTGATTAACATTCGAATGCAATACGATAAATCATTATTCATTACATACGTGAAAACGAATATTTTTACCGAAGTTCATCAGATAAAAATAATATGTGTGTTGATTAAAATTTTTACATTCATACAGTTTCCACGTTCAATATAAATGCCCATAAAACATCTAAATGAGTCACATAAATACGCAAAAATCTGACAGCACTTCGCTCAGAATCGTTTTTCGAATGTAATAATTTATCATTGCATACAAATTTTAATTAAAATTCAACACTATTCTCTTTACACCTGTATCCCTTGCATAAATAGGTATCAGCTCTTACTTTTAAACTTTAAATATATATATAAAAAAGAAGCAAATGTAGTATTCACAATAATTTAGAACTCAGTTTAGTAATATGTATTTAGCTTCAATAAAATTGTAATTAACATTATTGTAAAATATTGAAAAATAATAAGAATCCATATAATTATTATAAATATCGATTTTAATATAATTTAAAATTTAAACACATTGGTCACATTATATATATAAAAAAAAAATTGAAAATTGGAATTTTTTTATTTTTCTAGTATTTCGATATCGTATTAAGTAATATGTCCTTTAAAACTTAAAATTTTCAATTTTATCGAACATTATATAGATAAAAACGAGAATTTTAGGAAATATTCAAAAAACATGAAATGATAAAACCGACTTTTTTTGTTGTATCTCGATGAGCTAAAAGATAAAAAAAAAATAAAAGTCTTGAGATATAATATGGCTTAACCGTTTTATGAATAGATAATATCAATGAAAAAAGAAAATTCAACAATTCGTATTAATAATAATAATACTAATAATAAAAAAGACGTTTATTTGACATTATTTATTATCGAATAAAATTTTCGACCTTCTGAATACTTTTTTTTTTTTTTTATAAGTACTTTAATTTTATCGTTTCATTTATACGAAAAACGAATGGAAATTTTACGAATAATCCGTACATCGACTATACATAATAAGCTCTAAAGAGGTACATATTCTGATACATATTTTATGATGAGGCTGGATCTGATTGCGTTAAAACGAAAAACAGTTAGTTTTGAATTAAAAAAGTCGTTGACGGCACGATTCGCGGTACCTACATCTGTTTTGGGTCCAATGAGGATATTTTTCGCGGCCGAAAACGTTCCAGTTACACTCACACGTGCGCGCGCGCGCGCGCTCCTCGCACTTTTA
Organism: Tetraneura akinire; assembly: GCA_021307375.1. Lineage (NCBI taxonomy): Eukaryota > Metazoa > Arthropoda > Insecta > Hemiptera > Aphididae > Tetraneura > Tetraneura akinire. The sequence continues at coordinate 3,603,571 of JAIUCT010000020.1, read as the reverse complement.
CGCACTTACAAACACAATGAGATCCGGATGAGAGTCAACGGCCTCCGATACAGTGACGTCATACTGGGAAATGTATATATACACTTTGTGTCGTCATCGACCGGTGTGACGTAGCCAGAGTAAAATGCGGCCGAGAATTCGAATGCGGTTAAATATACAGTGTGTGCACGAACTCAAAACAACTATTTCGGACACAGAGACCGTCGGACGTATACTAAAATATTTTATGAATAAAATAAGCAGTAAGCACATGGTACGTTGCGTTATTATAAAATATAATTCCTCCCATCGACGATTTATTGGATAGATTACTTTTAAATCTAACGAAATCGGTTTTTTTTTTCGAAAATTAGTAGTTTTAATATAGTAATATAGTAGGTGTTTTTTTTTTTTTTTTTTTTATCCATTACGAGATATAAATAATATACGAATACATAATGCATAATATATTATAAAGGGTTAAGTTACACTTTTAAAGTTACCACACACACACACACACACACCCTGTAAATAATATTATTTTCGCCGTAGACGGAATACGCGAGCGGGACAAAAACGGGCCAAACTTTTCGTGAAATAGGCGCGTGGCAGCTGTATCACCACCAGCTTCGGTTGTTCGGAGACCGAGTCGAGAAGTTATTCGGAAAAACTTGCAGCGCCCAGAGGTTATATAATAACTACCTACGCGTTTTCAGAACCGCTGTCAGAGTTTAATAATTATAATAACTGCGGTCGTGTGAAAGTACGGAAATAATAATATCATGTAAAAGCAGTAAAACACATTCGTATTGTAAACGTATTTCTGCCCGACCGCGGTCGATAACACTGTAATGTTATTGTCTTTGACGAAAAGATACACACGACGAAAAACCATTAATAATGTTTTGTTTCGTGTGAAGAAAATCGATGACGCGTGTCAGCGACGGAAAAACGATTTTTCGCACGAAAATATGCTCGGCCAAAACGCATTACCAGTACGCGTGATTCGCATCATTTATTTCGCAGCGGACAATAGTTGTAATAACAACAACAACAACGAATAAGAAGAATAAATTCAAAATTTCAAAACTATCGAAAATTAGAAATTTTAGCCAACGCCGTTTCTAATATCCAACTAATATAACATAAATGTCATGTTCATATTGGATATCCCTAAAAGTTTCTCAAAATATTATTATTTATCATTTGTCTACGCCATTACCACGACCGTGGTTCCCACGGATTTCCTCGCAGGATAATCATATTTTATATTTATCCTGTTGTACCACACGATAGAAAAAAATGCATCTCTAAAATTTACACACACACACAAAAAAAAAGAAAAAAACACTATCTACGATTTGTGTTTAAATTGCGTAAACTTAACCAATATATTTACCATTCTTACATTTTTTTTTAAAAGTTTTATTTTATTAAATTATTTATTTAACTTGTGATCATAAATAATTATTGTCCCGTTCTTAATATTTCAGTGATGAAAGGTTAAAAATCGTAACATTTTCATTCATATTACATTAGAATTGCACTTAGACTTAGCCCTAAACAATAATGCATAATAAAACATCCTATAAAATATTAAAATCCATATTACTCGTACGTTAAAATACAAGTTTAATAAAGTCACACACGTATTAATGTATATTCAATTTAGCGATGACACGTTTAATATTTAATTAAATTTAATGTACAATTTTACACGATTACATCAGGTATTCGGTATAGATTAGATTCGAGTTTAAATCGCCAACAGCGAATTTTGTAATATTATTAATTTATAGTTTGTATTTATCCGCTCGACGGCGTGTTACACTTTTTTTTCTGTTTAATAATAGGAATTTAATTAACGATGTCTACTGTTTTTAGGTTACATCAGTTTTATAATAACGCGTATGGATGTACTCTGTAGCTATACTTTCATCCCAACTCGCTCATTGTTTGTAAATTAACGGTATAGAACTATAGAATGTAATATTAAAATACTTTTGTGGAAAGGTTTTGTTGTTCATTTTCACCACACTGAGAATAAGTACCTTCCGTAATGATAATTATACGCCTTTGTAACCCTTTTGAAAAATATTACGTATTATATACGTGCGGAATATTATAACTTTAATAACTTTCAACATTTATCATTAACTTTATTCGAACCAGTGCTTGAATTGGAAAATAAGAAGTAAAAGGGACCATCGGAATTTCAAAAAAATTAGCGTTACTCCAAATTAATTAAGTATAATATGAGAAATTTAAGAATTAGTAAGGGGTATACGCTCCAAAAAGAAAAATGGTATAATACGAAGTCTCCTTTCCACCCGTGTCTCTCAAAATCAAGTACCGATTCGAACAATGTGGTATCCTCGTTATATAATTGACATCGTTTGTATGAAATATTTACAGTATAGTTTTTCGGATTTTTATATACGATTCATTAGTATATATTCAATATTTTTAATCCAACCTAACACTTTTTAGAATTTAATCATAATATTAACGCAATCAAATTATTAAAACAAGTCACAAATAATCAAGAATTAAATATAAAAGAAGCTATTGAAATGTCAAAAAATAAAAATAATCTGTTTAATTGGGATTTAATCCATTACCAAATAACTTGTTAAAACTGTTACCATAATAATTAATAATAGAACCGGCCTCATCGTGTGATGATGTCATGCACGGGAATACACACTACATAAGGAACATGTACACTCCAGTAACGGTCAGTCTGTGTTTTGCACTGATGATGGTAACTTATTAGTTATCGAAATACGTATTTGCTTAAAATAAAAGTAAATTTTTGTGGATTTAGGTTTTTATTTATTTAAATATAATATTATCCTCATTTCCTCAAGTCAGTACTTAAACAATAAATATAAAAATTATAAAATTACATAACTATTAAAATTGAATATAAAGAAAAATAAATAATTAAATAACTTTTTATATATTTAATTATTAATATTACGAGTATTAAAACAACTTATTCTAAGAGAAAGACTACTCCCAAAAATTGCAACAAATTGTGTGCATTGGACTTGGCTCGCCGGATCAAAAAATCTATGTACGATAAATTGTTCTTTATTAAGAAAATTTGGTCTTTTTAATTTTTCATAAAAAACGAAATACGAGTATCTATTATTAATATTTTTTTTATTAAAATTATAAAAAATATGACTAAATTAATTGTAATTAATTGTGTAGAGAACAAAATATGAGATCAGTTAATATTTTTTTTGAGTTAATTACTTTTTTTTTTTATTTGGTTATTAAATGATTTTATATAGAGATAGATTTATAGACTTATTTTTAAAATTTACCATTTATTGCCATTAAATATTTTATTCTGCTTTTAGCTTTGTGTCGATTCGACATTTTTCAGCACTCATATTGCTATTTCTCATTTCTCATCTTATACCAATCCCCGTATTGACGTATATTTATTCGTGTAAAAGCTATAAGAGGTTTATGATTTTTTTTTTATACGTATATATTATTATTATTATTATTATTATTATTATTATTATTATTATTATTATTATTATTATTATTATTATTATTATGATATTTATATGTAGAATAATACTATTACAGCCTATATAGGTAATCGAATTTAAAATATATTTCTACTCAAACGGTATATTATTATACGTTTTATGTAGACATGTAGTGTATACGTTTAGAAAATAAACTATAAAATGTTTTTACGTTATATTTATATCGAATAATTATTATATAAACAACGTAATAAATTATTGAGTTATAAACTAGTAATAAAATATATACCTATTACATCGTTGGCATGATAAAGACATTTTTATAAAGGCAAGAAGTTTGAATGTAGGTAGATAATAATAATACAGTATATGAATATATTTTTTATATTGGAATGAACAAGGTTCCAAAATTTCAAAATGTATATACCAATATGTATATATTACTTCCTTATCAAATTATAATAATATAATGCAAATCCTTATGGTATAATTTTTTTTTTACAGAAATTTAATGTCGTTTCGATAATATTATGTAAAAGAAACAAAATGTATTTAAAAAGTGATTTTTCTGAAAAACGGTACCTATATAGGTTATACCTATTATACTTATTATGTTATTCATGAATGTTGATTCCGAATAAGTTTCCTACTCGAATATATTTAATTCAATTTTAGATATTTAAATACATATATAATATATAAATTACGATTACGATTAAAGTTTTTTTTTTTTTTATGAAATTAAATTATTTTAAAACATAATTATTAAATTAATTCGATTGATTTATATAGTTTATTATACGCATTTATGCTAATATTTTGTTTCCAAATATCGATTTTTCCGAAATTTTGAAAACTGGAAATAATAAAATAGGTAATAATTTCTGAAGGTATAAATAATATTATAACTGTTTCTGTGATTCATATATTTTTTTTTTTTTTTTGCATTTATATTGCTAAGGTCAGGTTGAAAGGTATTTTTTATTAGGCGTTTCGAACGCGACGAGGCATAATATTATCACGTGTACATTCATTTTATTATTATAATTTTTATTTATTTATTTATTTTTTTTTAAAGAAAAAATCCCGACAATTTGTTGTGAATTCGTGACTATTACTGTATTACGTATACGTATTATATTATATCGTCTTAGCGTGTCTAATGTCCGTACAATTATTTCTCGAGGAAAATTACTATACATTATCACGCTATTGCCCGTTACATATCATCCATAATATAATAATGTAATATCGGGTCAAAAGGCCAAGTGAGAGACGTTCGTGTGCGCGTTGATAACAGAAAAAAGTATACATAATATTATTTTATGCAAAAAAGAGTTTTCATAATATTATTATATAATATGAAAATCGAAAAAAATTGCATGCTTACCCGCGCAGGGTAACTCAAGTTAAATTGTTGACTGCAAATCGAAATGTATAATGATAATAATAATATTAAACAAAACCGATTCGTCTGTTGAGTGACCAACACGATTGAATCGCGTCGTTAAAATATAAAAAATATGATATTATAATCATTTTTGTTGGACATTGACACGTGACAGTAATCATATAATTATAATATATTTGTTAGTATAACCTAACCTAAATATATACACTACAATATAATAATTTGATTTTCATAATGGATTAAATACGCTTACTTAGGTAAACGTTAGGTGAGATTCATTTCTGATTGGTTAATTACCATCGTATATATAATATACTTGATGTTTGCGATTTTGACTACTCTGATGACGGTTGTCAAACTATAATAATTAGTAATTACTTATGTTCAATTAACACAGAAATAAATAAACTTTATTATTCATAAGTACTTATAAAATTCATATTAAACAATAGTATTAATAAAATAATAAGTAACAATTAAATAATGAAAAACTTTTCTCCAACGATGTGGTATTATAATAATTATAATATTATAATGACGTAAAACAAAAAACAAATGCCTTAATTAAACTCTAAAAAAAAAAAATTCATAGTAGTTATGCTAACTTTTATTAATTAATTAATAATCAATCATATACGGATGAAAAGTTAATAATAATGAAAAGTATAATGAAAAGTTTTAGATACGTTGAATAAACCCCATCGCGTGCTGAAAAAGAATGCTAGTGGAGAATATTTTTCTATATTTATTTTTTCGTATTATTTAAATTATTACTGGTGTGGAAAGGACACAGGTGTAAAGAGGATAGTGTTGAATTTTGAATGCAATGATAAATCATTACATTCTTGAAAACGATTTTGAGCGAAGTTCATCAGATAATATTATGTACCGATTAAAATTTTTACATTTATCAGTCTCTACGTTCAATATAAATAATTTATCATAAAACCTCTAAATGAGTCACCAAAATACCCAAATCTGACAGTACTTCGTTCAGAATTGTTTTTCGAATGTAATGAATTTATCATTGCATTCAAATATTAATCAAAATTCAACACTATCTTCTTTACACCCTTCTCTTGATTTTTATACTCTAAATAGCTATACAAAAAAATCGTAAATCGTAAAAGTATTGAGAAATAAGAAGAAGAATACTGTATGGAAGATTTTTGTTCAAAATTGAGACTTGGGACTTTTCTAATATTTTGATATTACGTTAAGTAATATGTGAGTATACTTCAGTAGAATTTTTAGACCTTAAAACCCAAAACTGCCAATTTTTTCAAACATTATTTACATAAAAACCAGAATTTTACGAAATATTCAAAGTCCTATATTTTGTAGAAAAATTAACGTAACGGTTCCAAAATTTTATTATATATAATATATATAATACATATGTGAACACCCATTAAAATTTTCACTTCTCTAAGTTCAAAATTACCTGAGTTATCGTAAAATATTGAAATCGAATTCGTCGAAATTTCAGTTTTCGTAAAAAATGCCGTTTTTTCGTCATTTTTTGGTCGTTTTTTCTATCGCTTAGGGTCAATTTTGAGATATTCGAAAAATTACCTAAATATTGTATCAAATACATTCACTTTTCAACCGGGACCTTATACTATTCGTGAAAAACGGAGTATTATTTCAGGTAGAAATAGTGTCTTTAGATAATATAAAAGGAAAACGACACACATCATTGTAAAACCAATACATTTTTTGCTTCGCTCAAAATAATATAAAAGTTAATTTGAATTAATATTTTATAATATAGATATTATGTTATATTTTTAGAAAATTATTTATCTTTTCATACTTTGTTTACATACATTTTATTTATTAAATCATATTATTTTTTATTAAAAATTTAATATTCATTAAATTTATACAATTTTTCCAAAAGATTGTATTGTAATACCATTATTGGAAATATTTCATAAGTATTTAAATAAAAGATAAAGAAACTATAATAAATGGATGTATCGGACATCGCTTTATGAATATAATTTAATTTTATATTTCTCCAATTAAAACCTGTTGCATTCAATTTAACTAAAAATTAACTACAATTAATATAAATAAAAAAAAAAAAAAAATAATAATGAAACAAAATACAAAAATTTCGAATTTGTGTACAGACACATATATACACAAGTACACATGCAATAAATAAATAAAAATGATATAATAATGAAATAATATAAATATTTCAGTTTCTAAGCGAATGTAAAAAATCTGTTATAAAAAGTATGATTTTTTTTAAAAACAAAAAGTAGTACCTAATGAATATGTTCTGTTGCGGTATTCATAATGTAATCAATATAATATTACGTGTTGTGTTACAAACGTGGTGGAAATTACACATGCATTTTTATGCATTTTCTATCTCCGTGTTATTTTAGAAATATTTAAAAAAAAATGTATAATATTCTATTTTCTTTTATGGAAGAGGTATTTTATTATTATTATTATTATTATTATTTATTATTATTATTATTATTATTATTATTATTATTATTATTATT
>JAIUCT010000020.1:3577913-3595744 GCA_021307375.1 Tetraneura akinire | reverse complement strand
ACATTATTATTATTATTATTATTATTATTATTATTATTATTATTATTATTATTATTATTATTATTATTATTATTATTATTATTATTATTATTATTATTATTATTATTATTATTATTATTATTATTATTATTATTATTATTATTATTATTATTATTATTATTATTATTATTATTATTATTATTATTATTATTATTATTATTATCATGCGTATAAGAATTTGGACGAAATTTACAATCTCATCATCTCAATAAAATATAATTTTAAGAACATTTTGGGAATTAAACAGCAACAATACGATCATCTGTGTGGCCAAAAATAATACGCTACAAGTTCTCATACGGGTGATGTTTTTTATTCAATCACGGCGAGTAGAAAAATTTTAGACTTGCGTCCGAAACGAAAATCGATACTTATTTGTCAATGTCCACACAATGTATTTCTATTCGTTCACGTTAAATAATATTGCATTATTTTTACTCTCGCAAGCTCGTAGTATTTCGGTGATAAACAGTATAAAGAGTCGCATGAAAGTCCAATATTTAACCTCTCGTTTTTACACTCGAGACCTTCAATATGTTACTCACGATGATTCACAGTGACGGTCGATGTACGATTAAAAACTACTTCTAATATTATGATATTATTATCGTTTCTTCACGATATTAAATTATTTTTGAATAAGAAAAACAGGACAAAGTTTCAATTTTCAACTCTGTTTTTTTATTAAATCAAAAATTATAATAACCTTATTTAATATATTATAATATTTGGTCGAGAAATTCAAGGTAATCATTACATTACGTACAAGAATTGATGATAAAATATTTTCAAATTTTCAACTTCAACCTCAATTCTCTGATATTTTAAATAGTCAATGTTTTTCATATATTAATATTATATTAAGTAGGTAACCTAAAATAAATTCGATCGCTAAAAATCTGTATTCGCCTTTATTTACGATTACGACTCTACGTGAACAGAAGATTTACGTACCAATCGTATCGATTTATAATAATTTATTATTTTATTTTATTTTTTGACTATTATATTATTTATTTAATGTGTTTTTTATATAACAAACGGTATCGCAGGTTCAATGTATATATTTTTTAACCGCATGCATATTTTTTTTTGTTTTGTTTTGTTTTACTTTGCTTTGCTTTTTATCATTATGAATAATTTATAGGTGGTCGTAACACGGGTTATGGTGCGGTTACTGTATCGTGGTTGTGCCGGAGGGCGAGATATAGTTACCCAACTTTTTATACTTATAAATTATGAGTGCGGCTCTAATATTATTTTAATATATTATGTGCAGAAAAAAAAAATTAATTTATCGATCTCGATATGAATAAGGAAACAACGAAATCCAGACTCACATTTATGTACGTCATAATAAGACGGGCAACGTACTCACATCTTTGACATTGTAATTACGACGATTCGTGTACGATTTATTGGTTTCGACAAAGTTATGGTATCCTTACATTGTCTTATCATCCTACAACTGAACCAAAAATTATACCGTTCTCAGAAATTTATAGTGAAATTTTGAACGAATTTGGAAAAATATAACACACATAAGCATAATTTCACGACTAATTAATTAAATAATAATTTTTTTCGAACGTATCTTATGAAATACGAGTACATTCTAAAAAGATTTTACGATTTTTTGAAATTTTAGACCTCCACAGAGTAACGTTATATGATATAATGTTACGACGTTTTTAATTATATTTCTTCGACAATCGAATAAAATACAGTTTTTTACAATGTTTACAAGTGCATTATATTAAATTTTATTACATTATTTTATTCGTACGCTGACACGTTGTACGATAAGTGTGACAATCGGATTAAAAAAAAAAAAAAAAAAAACGATAATAATGGTACGCTATTCTCTTATTATCGCGCGTGTCTATTTACACAGAAATAATAATACCGTATTGCACATAATATAATACTGATTTCATCGAAGTACCCTATTGGACGATTCACGATCGTGTCTAGTTACTTATTATCATGCAACAATACGCAAACGAAGACGAAAAGTGACGGGCACGTGGTTGAATTTTCGGTTGGAGGACAACGACCCGATCCCTTTGAAACTTGTAAAATTACATTATACTAATATTCAAAATCATATGTTTTTAGAATTTAAACCGATGGAAAAATAAAACGATTGGTTTAAATTCTACGTGTACTTATTATGTTAATATTACGCTGGATGGGGGTTTCTCGCAAGAATTATACATTAAATCGTTGTCTGTTGATATATAGACACTGTTACAATTTATACCTACAATAATAACGTTATTATGTTTCTGGAATTAAAAACTAAAAGTTATGTATATGTTTAAAGATTTTAAAATCTATTTAAAACGAGAGATGATACTCATCAAATCGAGGTCAATAATTAACATTTCGTTCGATTTACTCATATAATAATATTATTAATTAATCAAATAGCAAATCCGATTATTATTGATTGCATTATTAAAAAAAATATTATATTGCACCATGTTATTTTTGTTGACAACTCAGAACACTGTCAAAATTTCAAGATTTAATTTTACTTATTTTTCACTTATCCAGCTTCAGTAAATCGAAAAGTCCTACGACTCACAGTTCCGAATATTGGTTATTATTTTAGTCATACTTCTTAGTTTATACGTTTTGACATTCGAACGAGCTAAGGAATGATTTGTCGATAGCCATACAGGTACACTCTTAAGACTCGCAACTTACTCATTTTTATATTTAGGGTAGGATATTATGTAAACTGTATATTCATAATTCATATAATATATTATATTGTAATTTTTTTCGGTATTTGTAAGATTAATTTCAGAAACATTTTATGATGACAAAAAAATATTAATATAAATATTTTAAACATATTTTCGTCATTTTATTTATTTATTTCTATTTTCGAGAGAGAGATTTTTGTTCGGAAAATTATTTCTACAACCGTACAAGTGTACATAAATGTTCGTGATGAATTATATTCATGATTATTGTGGATTATGTTTATATGATTAGTATAGTAATAAATCAATTTATAGGAAGGCAAAAAATTACTTTACATAAATTCGCGAAAATTTGATTATTATTTATATATTACAAAATTTAATAGGATACAAATATATTATAATGTAAAATATTTTTTTATCAAACATGCGAGTATTTTTCGGAGAAGAACACCGGGCAAATATTTGATAATATTTTTCAAGTCATTTTAATAATATTTTTTATTTAAAATACAGTTAAAAATAATTATTTAATAATGTAATATATTACGAATGAAAGTAAAACATATTTGTTTCATCAAAAAACATTTAGAATATATTGCGAAACGCAAAATTTTAAATATTTAAATGCACACACACATTTTTATATATATAAAAAAAAAGTATTTTATCTTCAAATATAATTTAATAACGTAAATAATAATTACGATACGCAGGAATTTATATTTTTTATTTCTATAAAAATAAAAATTTCCTCGTTTTTTCCGTTGTGTCATAATAAATGTATATCATAATGAAATGTAGAAACGAAGGGAACGCGTTTAAGAATGAGAAATTATACGACAAACCACTAAAACGATGTTTCCACGAAAATACGATAATAAAAATAAAACGTGGATAGAGTTGGGTTGTTCTCCGGTAGTGTGAATAATTTGTCGTTTGAATAGAGATGTTTTTCATTTCTATATTATATTTTATCATTGCTTTATAGGAGGGTGGTAGTTTACGATGTTGCGGTTTTACCGCACCGGGACGATGCGGTATTGCGGCCTAGTCTAACAGCGGGCGGGGTCGTCCGTCGCTCGTTTGACTCTCGCGGTGTACGCCGTCGATTCGTGACGACCGGTGGTAATCCGAGTTGACGGAGAAAAACAGCTATGGAGTGAGATGGACAGATATATGCAAACCGGCAGAAAGACAGAGAGAGAGAGAGAGAGAGAGAGATAAATTTTGCGAGAACGTCAACACACAAACGAAAATAGCATGCGGATAAAACCAATCGCCCTACTTGGCCGGTCGCCCGTCGTGCGGATACGGTTCCGAGGACGCGAGTCGGTCGGATCGTACAAAAGTGAGAATAAGACATATTATTATAATATTAAAAAAATCTACAGAAACGAAACGAATAAAACGGAAAACATGAGGATGAAAAAAAAAAAAAGAAAAAAACGCACGGGCGGTCCGCAACTGTATATTATATTATAATATTATTATTGTAAAATTCAAAAGACGAAAAATCGATCTTAATAATATATTAAAGAAAAAAAAAGAATCTCGATTTACGTCTCGCTAATATACTATTATTAATAATATACGTGCGTTTTGTGAGAAGTCATTTCTTAAATTAGACGGACCGTCGACCGCCGGATCTAATGCTCGCGACCTTATCGATCAACTAACCGTTTGAGCTGCCACGTCTATATCGGGACTCGTCAATCAGCCATCGCGCGCGCGAGTCAAATTTTTTTTTATCTTTTTATTTTTATTTTTTTATCATTAAACTCCCGTCAAATCGTAATATTGTTGTGTTCGTTTCGCGTTGTCTATTTTCGATCCCGCCGCCCCCCGCGGACCGGAATCGGAGTGACGAGAGAAAAATATACGATTTATAATTATTATACAAAAAAAACAATCAATAAACAAAATATCGATCGATGCGGTCGTGTTTTTAACGTTTACATCGTTAACGTCATCAATATTATGATAATATCGTATACGGATCTCATCCAGAATTATTATTCCGAACGACGCAAATTTTTTTTTCATCTCCTCCGGAGCGTAAGAAACCAAGAACGCGTACATTGTAATATTATTGAAATTCCGTATAACATTTATGTATGCGAACATCCGGTAAAAACAAAAACGTATATTATATTTGTTTAACCTAACGCCAGACGAATCGTATGATTGTATTATTTACTCGAATACTCCGGAGTGTAGTTTAATTTAATTAAATTATTTTCGTTCGTCAAAGGTCGCGTTTTTATTATTATATTTTAATATGACGTATTGGCGGTCGAACGCAATAATATAACGCGGTAAACGATTATGTGAACGCGTACACGAACGATCCCGAACGCGGTTCGTTCGCCTTCGGGACCGTTCGAATTTATTGGCGGCAACACCGAAGGAAATCGAATTGAATGTAAACGTCATTTGTGACTTTGCTTAACGAACTTGTACGAAAATCTGGAAACTAAGACTGATATAATATCAATTATAATATAGCGAATGCGCGATAACAACTCGAACGATAATAACGTAAACGAACGTTTGGCGAATTCGTGTATGTCCGGTGCCGGACGAGTATAATTGTTATTTCACCCTTAAGTATTATTCTATAATACGACGTGAAAACAATTATTATAGGACTATTAAAAATTTGATAATTTTGGGATGAAATTTTTTTTTATTTAAAAAAAAATATATGAAAAAATAATTCCCAGAGAGAGAAAAACTATATAAAACACGTTTACGGTATAAAAAAACAAGTGTAAATATTATAATTTACGGAATTGGTTTTATTAGAGCGATATTAAAAAAAAAAACGAGTCCGCTGGGTTAATAAGACATTATGTAATCGAATTATTAATATTTCTTTTTCACCCGTATTGTTGCGGATCGTCAGTATCGTATTTGGCGAAAGTCTCTTGTTTGTATGTATATGAGTAAGTAGGTAATTAAAGCAAAAAAAAAAGAAGAAAAAAAAATAACCAACAAAACGCGCGACCGGTGGCGCCGACCGAGCGAATCGATAGCGGACGTTAGGAATCGGTAAACTTAGACGAAAGGGTCGTTTTTTTCTCTTATACCCGAGTTTTATGCGTGACTAAACGTGAGTAAACGGATATTACATATTATATAATATCGTTTGGAGAGGTGGACTTCAAATATCTCAATGTTCTAACCCAAAGTGCGACTAATAGTAATATACATTTATACAGGCCGGTACGTTTTATAAACGAACAAAATCCCTTATTCGTTACTGAAACTTAACTTAAACTAAACTCTAATAATTAAGTTAAGGTTATACGCCGCGCTATAAAACATCGTTATTTGTCCATCGAATAGATGCAATTTATAAGACGTCCAGAGATGAATTGTTGGTTTCTTGTTCTTAACCATATTATAATAGGTAAACACGCTTGCTGTACGTTAAAAATACGCGTTAAAGTTTAAACTAATTCGTTTCTACACATTCTAAAAACTAAAATTACCTATAGAACTCACGCCGAGCTTATACGTAGTTCGCGTATAATTTTAAACGTATGGAATTATATTCGTACAGATATTTAAAATTTAGAATTTTATTCGAAAAAATATTTAGAAAATTACTCAATTTAGTAGCATACCCGTAAATTTTAAATTCCACTAAATCGTCTCTTTATCAGACGCGACGTTTGAAAACATAATATATCGTGGTACTTCTCAAGTATACAATTTTCTAACATTTTGAATGATTTACTCGTATTTTCCAGATTATATACTTATATTATATAGGTATTATATAATACGTATATGTACTATAAAAATATCTTTGGATACTCGAGACAGCATAAATGGTATATGAAACGGTATATAACTATATAAAAATAAATTTTAAATTATCAGGGTAAAATAAAATATGTCGGTAAGAGTGGATTTTCATCGACCATTTTCCGAACACAAAAGGATTGCTGTATTATATCGAGTTTAGATAAGATAAATAAAAATATATGTTTGTCACTAAACGTCCTGGACGTAGAATAAAATACGAGAAAAACTTGCGATTGTGAGTGGGGTACGGAAACGGCACTTCCCGCCATGGCTGATTTTCCGATATCGAAGAGTTTATTTTTCGTTTTGCGTTCGAGGAGGGGATATAAAAAAAAAAAAAAAAAAAAAAAATCGTATTAGTGGAAAACAGCCAAGATTTAACAGGTTAACATACTCGTTTTCGGCTTAACATTAATTTCGTCGTCGAGGTTTACATTATATTTTGTCCTTTACAGGTAAAATTAATAATAATAATAATAATAATAATAATAATAATAATAATAATAATAATAATAATAATAATAATAATAATAATAATAATAATAAAAATAATAATAATAATAAAAAAAAAATAATAATAATAATCATGATATGTATGCGATTCTCTAGGGAGTAGTTCGTTGGAAAACAAAATTAAATAACTCGACAATCGACAACGAATAATTTGGGTGCATATATAGTTTACAATATTTTTGTGTTACACGGGCATCCTATTTGAAATTATTATTGTAAATTATAAATTTATGACGACGAACTTTGTTTTAGGGGGAAAAAATTCAACGCGTTTTTATACGATTAGAAAAAAAAAGCTATGGACCGGTGGCCATCCGCCAATTGATGTACGTTTTTGACCACCTTCTTTGTACTGAATAATAAACAGTAATTCGTAGATATTACGTTTTCGACGAATTTTATTATTTTATGATATGGGTGGTTCGTATCTGTAATTTTAAATTTGGCTCTTCGTTTATCTTGTTGTAACGATAACGCTGATGTTTCATAACCGTTCTAATATTGGAGTTAAGCACATTATCGTTATACTATCAGAAATCCAAACCAAAGATTAACGAAATAGGTTTAGTTGCAGGGATAACTTGCGCAGGGATTGTCGGTGTAATAAGGTGAAATCCTTATTTTTTCGTATAATGCTATTATTATTATTATTATTATTATTATTATTATTATTATGAATTTGAAAAATTTGATTCTATTTTTAACATACATTTTTCATATTTTCTCTTATCGGCACAAATTGGAAGATTGTAAATAAAATCCGTAGATATGTAACGTTATTGTCATTTGTGTAAACTTAACCTAACCCGATCTTATTACCGTGGTAATAAAACACTGCAAATGTATTCCAAAACTATATTAAAGCGAAAATAAAAAGTTTACGGTTTTGCATCTGGATAATTTCTTTTATATTGTTTCATTATTATTTATTAGGCGATTTATTTATTTTACGATACATCTGTGAATTTTTTTTTTCTACGCACAATATTATCCACACTGTACACACTACACACATATAATATGACGCAAATTTGCCCACCATAATAATATTATATTATTATAATTCATTCAACGCGATGAGTCATTCGCTGTACGTATCTTTATTGATATTGTAATAATATTATCGTATATATTACGTACACATTTTACATTATATAAATACAAGTTTTAAATCGTTATTATTATACGTAGTAATTATTATTTTTCTTTTAAATAGTTTCGTTTTAATCAAAATATTTCGTCCGCTCGTTAGTTTATTCCTTTATGCAGTTTTGTTTTTGTTTTCATCGCAAACAATTTGCCATTTTCGTTGCTCAAGGATCGTATCATAATATAATATCAGTCGTTCGACAGTTTTTTTTTTTTATTATCTTTGTTATTTTTTATCATTCTCCGTTCGTTTCGTCGTCGAAATACGTCCTCCTATAGTTATTCCCCCTGGAATTTGTAAAGTTTCACAGTTGTAATCCTTTTACGTTAATGAAATATAATCATTTTTTTTTATTAATCGCCTTTTTATTTTTAAACTATACCTATATATAAATGGTTAGACACAACGCGTTTTCAATTAATTTATATTAAAACAGTAATTAATAATTATCATAATGAAAATTATGATTTAAATTTTAAACCAAATTTTAAAGTGTCCAACGTGTTTGAATCATTTATAACCATTTAATATTGATTTAATAACATTATAATATATATAAATAATTATTCACTCAATAATCAATAAGTGTCCATAATAATCATTTGTACATAAAAGTTCATGTTAAAAGAAATTTGTTTTTGTTTTCTTTGATTTAGTAATATAATATACAATTAAAATTATAATATAAGGGATTTTTTGATATATCCTTATTCATATCAAACGTTTGAGTAATTATTAATATAGATAATTATTATAACGTTATTTAGTTATAATATGAATATATTGGTTGAATTATTTTTCTTTGTAATTATTATTATTATTACAAAAAAAAAAAAAATTTAATGTTTGTTAGTTTAAAACAGTAATTTCAGACCGAAAACATTATACAATATAAAATTGTAATGAATTTGTTTCTTTTTTTTCTCTTAGGTCAATATATTTATACAATATATTTTTTATTCGTATTTTAACAATAAAGTTGCCATCGCCAACGGTTTAATGTTCACTTATCTTTACGCATATTAATTATCCACTGATGAAGTTATACATACTATAATGGGGTTCCTGTTGTAATTAGAAATAACTCGTGTTTATTGTCAGGTGAATAGAGTTAAATTAAATTTCACTAATTATTGTGTTAGAACATTTATTATGAGAATCATAATTTCGTAAATATTAATTGTTATTGTTACCCATTTAAAAAGTAATATTAATTATTAATTTTTAAATTATTAAATAATATTTTTTTTTCTTTTAACTCTTAATAAATATATTGGAAAAACATTTTTTTAGAGAGTTATAGAAACTTTAAAATGCATTATATTGTGTAGGCGAGGTTTAAATATTTTAACATCCTTAGAATTCGTTTCCTTCCTAGAAAAACTATTGTGAAAATGTTTCTGATATTTTTTTCTAACAAATTAAAACTTTTATTACAATTTTTTTAATGTAAATGCAATATATTATTATATTATATTATATTATACTAAGAAATATATATTTTTTAATATTTTTTTTATTCATGGATTGGCACGTTAGAAAATGAAAATATGTTCAATTGACATTAATTAAGTATATGTGTTTCTAATAAATATACATGTTTAATGCCTACGTTTCATGTCTGGGAGTTTTGAATTAGATCGATTGGCAAATATCTTTATGTTTATTTTTAAAATATACAAATTAATGTGTCTATAAGTTATCCATTTTTAAATTGAATGAATGTCATTCTAAACAATAATATTATATAATATGTTAATATCATGTTTCAAATGATTTGAATTTTTGTTTCAGTTGTGTATGCTATTGTTGCATTTAACTTATATATATATATTATATATTACATTAATATTTAGTATTTACTTAGACTTAATTGTTTTATATTCATACGAGTATATTATGTCAGATTCTGAGAGAAGCGAAGAATGTATTGGTTTTACAATGATGTGCGTCTTTTTTTTTATATGACTGAAGGCACTTTTACTACCCAAAATAATGCTTCGATTTTTACGAACAACACATGTTTCCGGTTGAAAAGTGGATGTAGTTGGTACTTTATTTAGGTCATTTTTCGAATTTCTCAAAACTGACCATATGCGACAGAAAAAACGACGAAAAATTTTTCAAGAAAACTGAAATTTCGACGAATTCGATTTCAATATTTCACCATAACTCAAGTAACTTTAAACTTATAGAGTTGAAAATTTTAATGAGAGTTCAAATAGGTACAATATATATGTGATAAAATTTTGGAACCGTTACCTACGTTAATTTTTCTACAAAATATAGGACGTTGAATATTTCGTAAAATTATCGTTTTTAATAATAATTTATATTTATATTTATAAATAATTATAATAAATTAATAATAAAACGTACGAAGAAAATAACATAATATTTCGTGTCATCGTAAAAACTAAAAAACCACAATAATAGTATCGCGCGTCCCCATTGTGTATTTTAAATATAACATTAAGTCCAAAACGCACGTGTTGTCACCGGTTTCTCCTTAATTTTCAGTAAATTTTTGAATATTCAGTTATTTATTTCACGAAATTGGATTAGAAATATTAAACGAAATATTTTTAATTGTAAATTAATATTAAAGCCATAATATTAAATATGCTGTTGTAATACTCTTGAGAGCTCGTGTCGAGTACTCGAGTTATTTACTATTTCAAATGGTAATCTTAATTGATAGTACCTACGTAATATAATGTATAATATAATATTATGTTACGGGTAATGTCCAAACACAGCGGCTCATGTTGATAATAACCAGAAAATTTTAACATTACCCATTCGACTTGGTTTATGTTAATAAATTTTTAAAAATATTAACTTTCTCTAGATATTATTAAGTTTACACGTGTTGCTAATCAGTTGGAAAATAATCGGTTACTATTATACGACATGTCGATATGAGCCCATAGGTTCTATTCGTCTAGTCGAGTTCTAATCAATTGAGTCTGTATTTTGCACTGAATACGGCATTGTTACCGAAATACGTATAATTGCTATTTATTTAAAAATCAAATCAATATTGTATTTTTTAAATTTTTTTGTGGATTTGGATTTTATTTTATCCAAATAAATTACTCGCAAGTACTCAACAATAATTAATTAAAATTGATCAGTTGAAATTGACTCGTATACCATCGTGGTGTTTTTGTGGAGTTTTCCTTTTAATTTTTATACATAAAATGCCAAAACGGTTACTTTTAATTTATAGTTTTTGAATTCGAAAGATAAATTTCATATCGTTTATATATATATATATACAACATAGGATTTTTATTGGTTTATTATTATAATTTAAACCGTTAGAATTAAGAAAAATGATTATAAAATATAATTTATAGACTATATCTTTATCTTCTATAATCGGGGATTAAAAAGAGAAATTCTAATCAATACATAATTATCAAACTGAACTTCGTTCAGAATCATTTTTTAAATGTAATAATTTATTATTATATAATATATGTTATTTTATTTTTATAATTTTAATCAAAATTCAACACTATTCTCTTTAGACCTGCATTCCTTCCACAGCAGTATCAGTTCTTTTTGGGGTTAGTACAACCAAATAATCTAGAATGGAATAAAAATGGCGATACAATAATGATTTGGAAGTCAGCAATAATTTAAAGAGATATTGCTATTTTCCGAAAACATGTAACAAGATAATAGTTATGCCATCAAACAAGTTATGGATTGAAAATTTTATTATCCATCATCTAGCTACACGAGCTTTTTATCTTTTTCCATTAAAAGTTTGATCTTTGTCGTTTCGTCACAACATGACCTAGATACTGTTTTGGATACATTTTGAATCTGATGTTGACATATTAATGTAATAACATTTTTGGACAGTTAATTTACAATTCATTTATATAGAATATAAACATTCGATAAACAAAATTAAGCTATTAATTCAAATTTTCCCGCTTTTATAATTATAAAGTCGAAATTTCAGAAATTTTAAAGTTGTATATTTTGACTTTCACTGAAAATTGCTTTTTCCCGTAATGTTCTTGACAATCATGTGAATTTTATCTATTGTATTTAGTCTGACTTATTATTTTAATTTAATTTTTCTCTTGATTCTGTTTTGTTATTTCTAATTCGGCTATTTGATTAAAAATGTTTTTATTAAATGAACGCACAGTCAAAAATTCGTTTGTTATTTACATTATTATAGAACGAATTAGATCGAAATTGTTTAACTTCGACGAATAAATAATAAAATTGTGTATCTAATACATGTCATATAGAATTATAGATAATATAGAATCTAGAATAATATCATAAACGACCAAAAACGCAATTAGGTTAATGGGTAAATAACTATAGCAAGACGATGATCATATTTTTAAGAACGAATTTAACATTGTTATAGAACTTTTAGTTTTTGGAAATCGATATGTTATATTCACGGTCCTTATTTTATAGTTTTTCTATTGAAATATTTGTTTGCTACATAGTGAGTGAGTTGTATTTCCAGAATAATTTGATTTAATGATACGAATACATTACTTATTTATTTTTTCTTGACGATATTTTAAACTACAATATGAAGATCGTATTGTGTTATTTGTAATTCTCGTCGGTTGTACGTTTTATAAAATACTATCACAATCGGAAAATGTTTGGTATTACTAAACATCATAATATTAAAATATACATTTTCGTTATTGTTATTCTTCTATATCTATTATAGGAACTCAGGTAAATTTATATTATATTAAAATCGATTAAATAGTTGTTAAGAGTTAGAAATAAAAATGACTATTTTGAATCTTGAATATGAAAATTAAAGCTTCTTTAAATTTATTCCATAATATTGTTACCTATCTATATTATGATATTACTTAGAAGTTTAGTTATGAAATATAAGATTAAGAGATAATATATCAATATTATTTAGTGGAGTTGCAAATTTGCAATATCTTCAATTTCGAACTCTCGAAAACTTGGAAATTTAGGAAAACCAAATATATCCTATTCAATACTTATAAGAACTCAACATTTCGAATTGGAAACTTAAACTAATAATAACTTTCATAATTTAGAATTTTTTTCTTGTCTCAACTAAATGAAACTAAATATTTCCAATATGTTTTATGTAATGTGACGAGATGAAGTCTGATAACAAAAAATTGGTATCGCATATAAATTTCCATACATATTTATTAAAAAATAAAAAACTTAAAAAACTTCAAAGTCCATTTAGACTAAATATGTAGACTTTAAATAATACATTTATTTTAAAGTCTTTGTCGCCTCATTAATATACACTTTAAAATAATCAAAATAGTTATTTTTCAACGTGATTTGCATTTGTATACAATAATTTATTTAGAATCACATAGACCACGTTTTAGTAATTTAATTTTAATTACTATTAACACAATTATACTTAACAAATCCCTTGTTATATATTATAGTGCTTCGTTTATTTTATCAGAAATCCTTAAATAAAACATAGTAAAAGCTATATGCACTATCATAGTCGTATCTACTGGCTTATCTTTTATCATCAAATGAGGTTTTCTTTCCGGTTCTTTGCAATATATTATTAAGATAAAATATAGGAAACGAATTTTAATATATAATATAGGCCCGTCTAATCGAAATACATTATTATTATACATTTTCATTAATACAATAATAATAATATATTTAAATATCAAATTATTATTATAAAGTATATAATAAGTATATATATATACAATATTATAAAGTAATATTGAATTTACTTCGTTAAAAACATCGCAATATTTATATTTTTTGTTATTGACAATTATATTAAAACATGGATTTTTTTCTTTCTGTATTACGAACTAGGATACCTTTCATTTTAGTAATATAAGTATTATATATTATGTTTGTGCTGTTCAGAACAATTTCGCGTGCGTTTTATTACAAGCATTCTAGGGTTTGAATTTAAAATAATCATGAAACGCACCTTGGAATTATTGTTTTCTAAAACTATGGTATACAGTGAAAAAATTCACGGTAATAACCGTAACGATGGTTCCCTCGGTTCATGATACCTATATAAATATAAAATATTATTGAGACTCGTCACGTATATAAATATTGCCACGAAATAATTGTTTTATTAATGAAAACATTATGTTATTAAGTGAAAGGTAGTTAAAATAATTATATTTGTGTTTAAATGTATATGCAATGGTATTTTTTTATTTTCAAAAATAAAGTACAATATTTAAATATATTAAATAAAAATATTTTAACACATTAATTGCAAAAATTCACTTTAAGCAAAGTTTGTACTGGGGAAAATATTATTATATTATGAAATATTATTTATATACGAACTAAGATTGTTACGGAGCGTAAACCAAAACGACTCTTTTCATAACCAACAAATAATACAGAGATTTACTAGATAGATTTATACTTACTTTAATCGTGGACACACAGACGCACATGCACAAACTAACTAATGTGGTACGGTAGAAATATATACTCCAATCGTAACCGGGTATCCACGAACACAACCAAGCGCGTAATTAAGAGTTGTGATTGGACGACCAATCAAAGAAGCTCGTCACATTAAAAAATAGTATAAAAGGCGAACGACCGACCGAAATTATTCATTCCAGTCACAGCAGCAGTCCAGTCAACATCTTCAAAACTCCGGACTCAAGGCTCTTCGTATAAGAATGAGCTACACCGATATTCAGCCTTCAACGTTTCTTCACATAGTCAAAAGTATACATAACTAGACCGAAGAACACTGAACTCGCCGTTTTCGTGCTGAATAGCTTAATACGACCACGACGAAAACTCTGCTGCCAGCCCAAACACGGTCCGTTATCACACCTCACCGAGATTGTATAAGTTGAGACTTACTTACTATTCGGACTAACGAATGGCTTGTACCCGAGTGCCAACCGCAACGGACCAGTCGAGTAAACGTCGACGACCAAAGCCACGCTGTTGTGAACGAAGGACCATTACCCGACAACAGCAGCCCGAACATTGTAGACGATCCAACAATTAACAACTACACCAGCGGATCTTTTGCATTCCCTGGATCGATGTAAAATTCCGAACCCACCATAAAATTCTCCTTTTCAAGACTGACAAACAACGACCTACTTAGGCCCGTTGCACCAGGACTTTCAGGGAAATACTTGACTTAAAGTTCACTAAATCCGTGAAACGTCCCTGTAGGCCAAGTGTATATAATACCCATTTGGTAACGCGTCTCATAGAGAGACGTATTTGAGCTCGCGAATTCTTGAGTCTGGGTATTGACGCGACGGTGTAATCGCTAATTTTAGCTTCGTCCGCCGGTGTTTTTTAAGTTTTAACAGTATTCTTTTTAAATTAAATATAATAGTAAAAGTGAATAAAGACCAGCATGATATCGTAACTAATTGTGTAATTATTTAATAAAATGGATTGTGAAACTTACCAACCAAAGCACTGTTTGAAGATATAATATAATGCACAGTATATTATGGTAATATAACTTTTATCATTATTTTTTTTATTAAAACGTAATGAAACTAAATAATTTCATTACTTACCTGAACTATCTACTTTTTTTTTTTAAATATTTAAAAGTAATTATTATACTAATTATATTCAGAAAATCAATCTAATATTACAGTTAAGGTGTGTTTGAAGCTTGCCTATGAATTATGATATAACTACGTATAAAGACATTTTAATAATCTAATTTAATAAAATTCAATATGGAAAAGAATATAACATTTATTTTTATTTTACGATTATGCGAAGTTTCAAAATTTCAATTAAATACGTATGTGTGTTCATAGCAAGACAATGTATAAAATATTATTACTTTTGAAAAAAATAGAGACTTTTTCTTCCAATGTCTATAAAAAAATGTTGTCTAATAATAAAAATAAATAAAAATATCTTTATCCTGAAATGAATTATCATTGTGGAAATAATATTATTATAATATTATGAAATATTTGTATTCTCTATGGTAGATATATACGATATATCATATATATATATATAATATAATTTAGGTACGATATATGAGTTTTATTTTTATAGTTATCAGACGTAAATGATAAAAAATAATAAATAAAAAGAAATCTGTAAAAATCATCTGAAAAATCGCGTGGGACGATAAAAATTGTGGTTTTTATATGTATTACATATACAGATATTATTATTAAATTATACAATATACAGAGCAAGGAATAGCTTCTGAACTCGAAAAACTTTGTTTTTTTTTTTTTTTTTTTTTTTTACATTTATCGGACGGACGCATTTGAATTAAATGGTAGAAAGAAAGAAATAAAGATAAAGATGAAAAATTAAATAAAATTCTTCTCTTAAGGTATAAAAAAAAAAAAAAAGAGAGAAATTTTTAATTTTGATTAAGTAGGTATAATACTATTATAATAATAATGATATTATTCATATAATGTTGACCTATGAAAATCTTCTTTGTTAAAAATAATTTCAGATATTTTTTTTCCGATTAATATGATCATAATAATATTTTAGAATTTTTTCAGATACTAAAAGTTTTCATATTTTTTTCTTTGTGTGATTATAACGCGGAAATAATATTAATGCATTACGTTTTTTCTTATTATCAATCCTAATATTCTTTCTTCAACTTTACCTTTGCAATACAGAGTGATTTTTTTATCATGATCCATGATATAACTTTTAAAATATAAGTAGTTATATACTATATCCCCTTTATACTTTAGAATGGTTATTCGCGAAATATTAGTCGGATTTCCATAACTTGTAAGGCTATACGGTCTAAAATGTTAAAAAACACATTCTCTAAGAATTTACCATTTAAAACATATGTTGCCATTTGGAAATCAAAAGTTGATATTGTTTTACTGTATAAGGGATGAGGGTAGAAATATTATAAATATGACAATAAAGTATAGAATAAAATTTTTAATAATAATTTAAAACAAATGTTTTTCAAAAACTATTTATATTTTCAAAGCTGATGATCATGATAAAATATTTATCTATATGTAATATTGTATTGTATATTTAATATTTATTCTGTATTTTAGAACTTTTGATTACGAATCGAAACCGATTAGAAAAAAATCTATATAAATTTTATAAATTAATTGAACACATAAAATACTATAAAATATTCACTTACTACTCCGAAAACTAGTTTAAACTAGTATTTTTTTTTTTTTTTTTAAATGTAAATCATAATTTCAAGATATTAATTTTATTCAAAAAATGTTTGATAATAAAAATAATAATTAAAAACATAATAAATATATGATTTAGTAATAATAGTGATACTAGTAAAATTCTGTGTTAGATACGTTTTCAAACGTTAACACGACGTGGTATTTACCGCAATAAATTAATAATGCGTTTGTCATGGACCAAGGTCAATAATAATTGATAACCGTTAGGTTGGTGGATTATTTAAAACGTTGAACGTAGAAATAATAATAATAATAAAAAAAATGATATCGAAATTTAAAATACAAATCTACCTAACCTACTCTCCTCTTGCACACCGGTGTTCGGCGTCTAACGGTGATCCTATAACTAATTAAAATATTGTAAATCAACACGGG
>JAIUCT010000020.1:3547505-3577903 GCA_021307375.1 Tetraneura akinire | reverse complement strand
ACGTTATATTTTTTACGTTTTAATCGAAATATTATGATTATTGGTACCTACATCCAAATACACGTTATTATAATATTTTATTTTTTATGAAACGCCGTTTTCGTCAATATTTTAATCGTTCGCTATCGTATTTATTTATTTTATATTATAATATTAATAATAGTGAACC
Organism: Tetraneura akinire; assembly: GCA_021307375.1. Taxonomy (NCBI): domain Eukaryota; kingdom Metazoa; phylum Arthropoda; class Insecta; order Hemiptera; family Aphididae; genus Tetraneura; species Tetraneura akinire. Next base: position 3,577,734 of record JAIUCT010000020.1, on the reverse strand, counting down.
ATTTGTGTTGCAATACACGTGGTTTATCGTAAACGACTTGTTCGATCAAACGCGTGTAAACCGTGAGATACCCGCTGTATACGCTGTAGTTGTTTGAGTGTACTTTATATACTTACCGTGGTATAAGTTCACCATGGTGAAGGAATGTGGTTAAAAAGCCAATATTTAACAGGCCGTGTCATAATCAAAATTATACGATATTTGCCCACTCGTCTACCTCCTCGACCCGCCCGCGTAGCTATCGAGCATAAAATAAACCTACCCGTGTTCAGTGTAGTTATATACAATAATATATCTAATACTGCCACCAGTGCAAATATATAACATATTATTATAGTTGCTGTAATAATAATAGTTCGAGTTTCTAAATTATTACATTTTGTCGTATACAAAGGGAATTAATCGCACAGGTAAATACACGAGTTTTCATGCGAAGAACGAGTTTCCACTGTTGGATATCGCAAATATTTTGTTAATAGACCGAATCCAAATTGGAATTTTCAAACTATAAATTAGCGAAAATTATGTATTAACTTCAATCGTATACGATCCATCATAATGATACAATATAATAAATTATGAATAGGTAACAAAAGGAAAAAAAAAATTATTCATTGTAATAGGTACCTACTAATAATTACGTTTATTTTTTGTTAATTAAAATTATAAATAAGGTTTATCAGAAGAAAATGCTTTTAAAATTACAAATAATGCATAATTTATTATTTATTCATATTATTTAGGTAAATATATATAAAACTACTAACAGAACGTTTATGAATAAAATAATTTATTATTTTAAATCCTAACCTCGAAATTTGTTATTAAATTTAGAAAAAAGTTTCAAAACTGAACGCTTTTAAAACACTTAAAATAGCATTACTTTTCACGTCTGTTTTTTCCCAGTTGCAAGTTGTATTATGCATAACATCTTGCAGGGTTACTTTGAATTTGTCTAATTTATATGGAATTATTGTCGAGATAAAATTAAATAGGTATAATACGCATATTTAATATAAAATTAATAGATAAAGTTTATTTTTTCATTTTGTTTGTTTAAGAAAAACAAATATAATAATATAAACCACATTTTTTTTCGAAGTTTTCTAAAAAAATAAAAAAAATACTATACAAAGCGATTAAACAATGAAAAGAAAATTTTCAATTTTAAAAAATATTTCTACAATTTTTACGCCGTGAACGTTCTGAATTCTGATCGCCTCGTAAAAAAAAAAAGTTAGCGATGGTGTGTTTTTTCTTTTATCGTAAAGTATTTTTCGTTTTACACAAAGTACGCTTATGTCTATGTAATAATTATATTTTTAAACAATAAAAATAGATTTTTTTTTTTTTTTTTAGAGAATTTTTTAAAAAACCGTAATAGTAATTAATAATAATAATAATAATATAGTAATTAATAATTATTAATTTTTTGACGTTTTCAGGGGGGAACACACCACTCTCGTTATTTTTAACTCTGAATAAAATACGACGCGTAAAACTGAGATAGAATCTCGTCGAATTTTCATCAAAATAATATGTCGGACAAACGATAGATTTAAATGGAAAACACGAGTGTGTCGCGTGTGTCTATAACCTATAACGGATTTACGAGGAACGGCGACGATCGACGTCCGCCACGTCTCGTATGTATACGATATAAAACTATACACATAGACGTATTGGAATCGTTCGGGAATTTATCGCCCGGTTCGGATTTGGATTGGAGACGGAAACTGTCGCGCGAGCAGTGATTTTGCGCCAAAATTCGAATAAAACGATATAATATTAGTACCGCGTATTATTACAGTTGTCGTAACATTAAAAACGGGGGTTTTATTTTTATTTTATTTTTTTTTATTATTTTTATCGTTTTATTCTTATATATCGCGCGAACGAGGTTGATGTACCACCGAGTAAAGGTCGTATCGAAATTTATGCTCGTGACCTTTACGCCGGTGCCAAGTCGAATTTAGTGGCCAAAAACCATAATATGTAATAAAAACGATATTATACGGCGTTAAAACCGTACTGTTGTTCAAAGCAGTTTTATGGTAGTATAACAAAATCGAAAAACAAAATGTACACGTACGTAAAACGTTTAAGCTTGTGCGCGAAGAACGAAAACTTTAGGGGTGGTTAGGAAAATCTGAAAATGGGTCGGGGGAAACTATTGCCGCCGTTTAGCGTCGTTAACACCGTGGTATAATCCGCACGATTTCCGGTAAATGCGGTATACCTGTGTAATACCGCAAATATATGTAGTATGTTATCTTATTATACCTGAATACGTCTTTTACGAGGGAGATTTACTTTAAAAATATTTACAGACGTCGTCGAAAACTGTAGTCTAAAAAAAAAAAAAAGAAACGAAAATTTAAAATAACATAATATGATAATATTTTTGTTAGGTATTATGTGACGTGTTAATTTTTATAGAAAAATTTTAACCAATCTTCTCGTGTTTTCAGGTTCGAAATTTATGTGCAGCGAGGTGATCGCTCCCGTGAAAAGCGAAGTGGACGATATATGTCTGTATATCATCAACTTCGAAGACCTGACGTCTCCCCAGTCGCCGGTCGAACAACCGGACCCGGCATCTAGACTGAGTAAATGTAATGATTATAAACGGGGAAAAAACGATCGTCCGTTCTATGACGTGTTTAATGTTATGCACGTTGGTGTGGATTTTTGTGTGATTTGCGTGGGCGTTTTTTTTTTGTTTTTTTTTTAAGTATAGATATATTTTTGAAATTTTTGTTTTTCTCTTATTTTTTTATTTATTTATTTTTTAATTTGATAGCGTAGGTACGATTTTTGTATTATGCAAAGTGTTCATTTGTCCAAATCAATATTTTTCGCTCGTTTCATAATAATAATATGTTTTAAAAAATTCATATTTATTTTAATATCCTTAAAGGTATTCAAAATAAATTTATGCTTTACGATGGCATTATTTTTTTATTTTTTTATAAAATTAAAAATAAATAAATATTAATTTACCAAACTGAAAAATCATTCGGTTATCTTGGACTATAAGTGTCATTATTATTTTTCTTTTTAAATAACGAAAATAATTTAAATTTCAAATTTAAATATCGAATTAAACACGAATAAAATTTAATATTCGCCGTTCGTTTTTTTTTTTAATTTTGTTTAACGAGTGAAATGAAATTGATACGGGAATAGAACACTGAATATAATATTAAAATATATTTTTTTTGTAATAAGTTTCTTTTTAAATTTATTTTTAAGTACGATTAAAATTCTTAAATTGGAATGTTTGTCCAGTCGACAGGGCCAGACAGTCGTTTCGACAATCACTGCGGATGAGCTCGTTTCGTGGTCGCAACGCTCGGCAGTCTGGACGTTTGACTCCACTGCCACACGATGACGAGTACGACGAAGAAAGTAGCAGCACCCATCTGAAATCGCCATCCACCCCAAAAGCTCCGGATTCGTTGAGGCGAGTTGTTAGAAGTATCTATAATGTATAATATTGTTGATCGATTTTTGTATCCGAACTTGACGTTCAATTAAATGCATTAAACATTCAAACAAGAAGAAAAATTATTATCTTCTTTAAAAAGTATAAACTGTAAAATTATTTATTGATTGTAGAGGTAGACTTCTTAAGAATAACACGATAATTAAAAACGTGCAAAGTTTGAATTTTAATGTAGTGAAAAATTCCGAATTGTTTTACAATTTTCATTTTTTAAATTGATCGATAATTATACTAACATAATCAACTTACCATAATATTAACGCTACATAAAAATACGATTTTCGAGCTATTGATCGTATATAATATAATATTATTGTTATTATGAATTTTTTGTGTTTATTAAAATTATGGTAACAAAAGTTTTTTTTTTTTTTTTTTGTATACAGTTTTAAAACGGCAGCTGCTGAAAGTGGTATCACTTCAACTACGACGGCCCGTATAGAAGACGAGACTACCAGTCCTCAGCCACTCTATATTAGACCCGAACCCCAAGTGCGTTAAAATTTAAAATTCATTGTGATGTTATACGTATATTATAATATGAAACCGAATATTGAAAATAATTTTCTAAAACGAAAAATCTATTTCGAAATATTTAACAATATTTTATTTATATATCCAATGAAGTCAAAATACATTCCATAGAAATATTACGTTGACGATTGATAACTAATAATAAAACTAGATTCCGCGGCATTAATTTTTTTTATAATAATATTTTAAAGGCGTGACATATTATTTTTTTTTATTATTTCAACGTCTGTGTTCCAATAATTATCATAATAATATCAATATCGTATTACCGTAGATTCAAATTATTATTATAATTATAATAAGAAATAATATTGATTTTCGATTAATTTCAATATAAAATTATTATTACTTGAAAAATATAACGAAAATAAAAATTAAAACGCATTCATGTGTTATTATAAAAATATAATAATAAATCGATATAACACGCGCAGTCCGTGAAATAAATTTATTTATCGGAAGAAATAATAAATATTGTTATCACAATAAGTAATAAAAATTGTTAGCTGTTCCCGTTGTCATTAAAAAAATTATTATTTCATGTTTTATTTATAATATTATTTATGAAGCCTCTCGACAATTTAATATATAACATATGAGAGTTTAGTCAACCCTGAATTTAACTGTTTCGTCTACTGATAGAAAAAGAAGCATTTAGTTCATAAATAAAGAATAATATACGTTTATTTTCGCCTATCACTATCTTAATAATTCTTTGTGCATTCACTAAACCGAAAAACGCCACGTTTATGTTATCAATCATAATAATAATATACTCATATCAGCAGGTCCATATTTTTCTCCCCAAAGAAATATTTTATTTTCTTATCCCACCATATAATCTAATATCAAATTTTCATTTAATTGTGAGTTCTCCTTCAGCTCCCCATTTCATTTTTTTTTTTTTTTTTTTTTTTTTTTTATAAAAATCTGGCTTTTTTATTTAATTTATTATTTTTAATCTTTACCCTACTGTTTTATACCGACATTACCAACATCTATTTTTTAGTACTTCTAAATTGAAATTTTGCAGAGTACGAATTTTAGAAGTGTGCGCTAGTATTTGTAAATAAATAATAATTTAGGTATGAAAGTAAAATAAATATATAAAATACGGATATTATTTTAGTATATTTTGTTCAATAAGACAAGTAAAATTTAATTTATTTCGTATGTTTGAATTTTTAAACATAAATATAAAATATATTATAACAAAGAAAAAAATATAATTTATTAGCGACGTGTAAAGTTGATGTTCAGTTTGTAAACATAAATTGTGCATTAGACTTCCGACAAGAAATAAAAGTGTGCAGTACGAATTTTATATATATATACGTATATAAAAAAATAGGGGTTATTTTATACGTATATTAATTAAATTGATGCAATATTGCATCTATACTCTATATAGTTGTTATATTATCTAGGTCATTCTTCTAATTTTTCAAAATTGCACTTATATACGAAAAGAATAACTATACTATGAAACGATGGAAATCGGCAAAGTTCACGTAAAGCGTAATTTTGACGAATTTGTTTTTAAAATATTTTACGATGACTCAGGAAAGATTGAACATAATATGTGATAAAATGATTGAACTCTTATGCGTGGATATTTAAATTTACATATGTATGCATTTAAATGAGTATTAGAGAATTTTAAACGATAATTTATAACATTATAACTAAAAACCTATATAATATATTTGATATATTTGAATGAACACTGAATTAACATTCAAATCGTAATCAAAAAGTGCAACGCTATCACATACCATGACCATTTATTATCGTCTTTTTTTTTGCCTTCTTTTGCCTTATTACAATTTTTTTTTTAAATGTTTTTCGTCATTATAAATAAAAAATAAAAAGACGTTTTAATTGTCGTAAAAAATACAGTGTGTATTTCCGCGAACACATACGCGGTGTTATTATATTTGATCTATAATAATTTACCACCATATTATCGACGAGGCCGCCGAATAATAAAACAATATCCCGTCATAACAGCTTCGAATACAATACGATAGGGATGTTAAATCCCTCCGTAAATCTTTCCTATACATTAATGTGCTATAGATTCTACAAAATCCGCGTAGGCGTAAATGTAATATATTCCTATATATATATATATATATGATATATAAATAAACTATCGTTCGTTCTAAACCGATAACCGACTGGGGGAAGAAAAAAAGAGATCGCCGTGAAAATTGTCATCTGTACGACGCGTATGACTTATAATCGGCTCGGGAGGACTGACGATGACGACGATATATTATTATTATTATTATCACAGTAATAATGTTATTCCCGAAGAATATTAAACTCGAAGAGTATAAAATACTGCCAAGTTTCGACTGCACGTAATAATAAGGTGTCAAATGTTTCATTTTTTATATTTTACTTTATTGTGTATCGCATGTAATTTGTAGGTACGTACAATCGGTATATAACAATAATATACGATATGATAAAAAATAAAAACGCTAATAAAACGTACGAAAAAAATAACATAATATTTCGTGTCGTCGTAAAAACTAAAAAACCACAATAAGTAGTAATAAACGTCTCATTGTGTATTTTAAATATAACATTAAGTCCAAAACGCGCACGTGTCGTCGTCGGTTTCTTCTTAATATTCAGTAAATTCATTGAATATTCGGTTATTTATATTTCACGAAATTGGATTAGAAATATTAAACGAAATATTTTTAATTGTAAATTAATATTAAAACCATAATATTAAATATGCTGTTGTAATACTCTTGAGAGCGCGTGTCGAGTACTCGAATTATTTACTATTCCAAATGGTAATCTTAATTGGTAGTACCTACGTAATAATATAATGTATAATATAATATTATATGCTACGGCTAATGTCCAAACAGAGGCTCATGTTGATAATAACAGGAAATTTTTAATATTACCCATTCGACTTGGTTTATGTTAATAAATTTTTAAAAATATTAACTTTCTCTAGATATTATTAAGTTTACACGTGTTGCTAATCAGTTGGAAAATAATCGGTTACTATTATACGACATGTCGATACGAGCCCATAGTTCTACTCGTCTAGTCGAGTTCTAATCAATATTGAGTCTGTATTTTGCACTGAAGACGGCATTGTCGCAGAAATACGTATATTTCCTTTATTTATTTAAAAATTAAATCAATATTGTATTTTTTAAATTTTTTTGTGGATTTGGATTTTATTTTGTCCAAATAAATTACTCGCAGGTACTCACAACAATAATTAATTAAAATAAATCAATTGAAATCGATTGATATACCATCGTGGTGACAACGTTATTCTTATTACATCGTAACAATACACAATTGACAATTGTGAGAAAGATTTTTATTTTTATATAAATAGTGAAAACATTTTACACTGTGAATTTATTTTTGTGTTTATTAGATTCCGAACGAAGCGAAGAATGGTATTGGTTTTATAATGATGTGTGTCTTTTTTGTTTGTTTTTATTTTCTTTAATGTTCATGAGGTAAACTTTGTAACTCTATAATATTATGAGTACACTATCGTGTAAAATTATTTTCATATAAAACCTTTTAGATTATTATTATTATTAGAATGTAAAATATTAAATTATATAGTATAATAATATAATTTTTATTTTATTTAATTTAAAATTAATTTTATTTCTGTTAGGTGCATTATCCAGATCGAGTTGGCCAATGCCAACATTAGCCGGATGTATTTAAAAACGGCCAATTTTGTTTTAAATTTTACTTCAATTTAAGTTAGGAAATTGATAATGTTATCATTATCCGGCTAATATCATAAATAGCCATAGTTCAAACATTAGCCGTAATATATATATGTAATATATAAATCAAAATGATTTAAATCACGTTTCATCATCGATTGTGGAATATAATAATACAGGGATGGCCAACATGAAATGACTTGCGAGCCACATTAGAAAGTTGCATCGTATTTAAGAACCGAAAGAAAAAAAATTTATTTTCTTAATTTATATATATTTATAGGGGAATTTTTACATTACAATATTACATGTAAATGTTAAAATTTCCCATTCATTCGATTTTTCATAGAATAAATTAAAGTAGTAGTAAAATGTGCAATAATGAGATAAATCCAGACTTCAAAAGCCTACAAAAAATTCAAACTTTTAAATTATATTCACCTAAATAATAATAATAATAATAATAATAATTAAAAATACTTATAATAATATATAACCACACGCATGAACTTGAATTGCCCAGTGAAATAGTATATAATATTATATTACTATCGAAGAGATGGTAAAATAAATTTAACAGTCGCTCTCACAAAAGATTTAATCGAAACTTTTTAATAATAATTTAGCCTCTGTATTATACGTTTGACTAATACGTATATTTAAAATTGATGATCTATGATATACGATCGCTATAATATAATAATATTATGTATGGTATTCCGTATAATTTCAAGGGACATTTGATCATCTTTGTCTAATATTAACGACAATAAATTTATATTATAATAAGAATAACGTACGAATTATTTCGCAATAAATATTAAATAACGATAATTAAACATTTTTATACGGGTAACGTTGGAAAATTTTAATAACATAATTTTAGTTCCCGTTTAAATTATAATAATTATATTATCGTACCATAAATCATTTTATATAATGGGTCCCCGGTGCGTTCACATTGCTCTATATATTATTCACGTATATAATATTAATAACATCGTCAATACGCGGATATAATAATATTGTTTTGTGAGGGATGAATGATGAATTTGTGTTGTAACATCATAATATGTTCGAGTAATACCTATCAACCCGAAACTCGCCGAATTGCACGTTTATAAGCGAACGCAATTTCAAATACACGGCTACATAATATTGCAGGTACCTAATACACGTAATATCATCATGAATGTATTTCGAAAGTACTTTTCGTGCATTTTAATTAATATATTCAACTATAACGTCACAATATGAATTGTTATGAGGCCAGGCGAGCGTGATTTTAATGAAGAATACAAAAAAAACCACAAAAAAAAAAAATTTATATATATATATATATATATATCTTTATATTATATATTTATAATCAGAATTTAAAATAATATTACCTAGGAGGTACTTATATGATATAATGATATATAAAATAATGTCGATTTAAAAATTGTATAAAAACAAATATTTAAATATAATGAAAAAACAAAATCATTTTGAGTAAAACTATTTCGCGATAAATACAAATGTTTTGTAATAATTATTATGGTCGATTTGCGTGTCAAAACTCCAAAATTGCATGGTATTCACGGATTTATCGTTCAAAACTTTCGACGAGCCATGAACTATATATTTTGTCGGATGGTTTGCGGTTAGGTTAACTGTTAACGGTTAGATGGTAACTCGTAACTGAATAATTTAACCTATAGGTTATTATAGCCTTATAGGTTATAGACATTGTGTAGTTTTCAGTTTTTCACAACTATAGTCGGGAATCGTTTTACTCGTGCGGTTAATGGTTAGGTAGTAGGTATACTATCGAAGTCGAAAGTATAGGAAATGCATTATAATTTTGAAAAGTCCCTTCAGGTGAAAAGACCGAATAAAAAAACAAAACTAAAACTTATCCATTCGTTCGAGGTCTATATATTAAAACGTTAAATACCAATATTATAATATTATAGTTTGTATTAATTTTTCTGCGTTTCAGATCATCCAACCCCACAGGACACACGAACGTCCGTCACCCTCTCGGACGCCGCCTACCAAATCACCAGAACGAAATCTATCGTTCGGCAGCCCACCGATTCGGTCTAACACCGATTCTGTATGTAAGTACGTCTTCGCCTCTTAGAAGAACATATTATTTTTATTATTATTATTATTATTATTATTATTATTATTATATGATTGCGTAGGTATATATATATTATAATATAATAATTTGGTTTCTTCAACGTTCGGGTGCGTTGACTTGTGTTTTTTTACACTGTCCTGTTTCAATCTATTATTTGTACATTATTTTATTTTTTTATTTTTTTCATGGTTTTTTTATTCTTTTGTGTCTGTTTCGTTTCTGTTTGTTTTCGTTCTTCGCATGATTCGCTGCCATAAATATAGTGGCGTCGTCGCGTGTTGAAAAGGACCAGTTCCAAAGACCAAAACGACCGCATACTATCGATATCATTACCGAAGGTACTATATGATATAAAATATTATAATATGATCAATCAAAAATCAAAACCGTCCATTTATAAATACAAAAAAAAAAATTTAAATAAAAGTTAATTAATATCTATATTTGTTTAATATATAGTATCAATCACACAATTTTTATTTAATAGCGTCATAACAATATACATACAACAAATATATAGACACGATCATAGACTATTATATTAACCAAGTGGACTGCGATAAAAGTAGAAAAGACTCGGAATAATTTTTGATGTTACGATTCTCTATTAAAAATACTATACCTACCTATAAAGTGTAATAGGTGTAAAAATGTTATTCTTATAATTATATAATATGATAATAAAAATTAAACGTTTATTTTTAATCAATACGTCATATCTATTCAATATATAATTGTATTGTTAAAACTTAGAATAGACAGAAAATGAAATTATAAATGGAAAACATATTTTTTTTTATTTGAAATATATATACAAGTATTTCATATCAAATCAAGTCTGATAACATTATGTTCATTTAGTGATGAATAATGAGCAGTCCGTTTAGTTAATAAAATTGGTCTATGAATTTAATATTGTAGTGCGTAATAAATAATATAGACTTTTATGGTAAAAATTCCGAAGAAGAAAAATATAATAATATATTTAATTGGTAGGTAAGAATATTGATGATACTTAATATATCAGGCACATATACAAGGGGTTAGGGTTTCATATCCTCACAAAAAAATTCTTTCGAAAATTATAATAGTTACCTAATAAAAAAGTATGTATTAAATATTGACATTTACAGTAAATTTTATACATAATTAACTTGATGTAACCTATGACCTTCCCCTCTTAATATTATTTTTTGTGTACGTGCCTGTTATATATATTCATTTTATACCGTTATCAATTTATCAACTTAAGTTTTCCAAAAACTTTTTTTTTAAAGCTAAGTCGGTTAACGGTTAATTAATTTAATATTATCACAATATCATTCGAATTGTCTGGAACGATTCTCTATACAAATAGGTACAAATTATTACGTATAATATGATTATATTGTATAAAAGTTAAATCTATTATATAAATTTTTTTTTAAATTTTACTTATACTTTTAACTTTTTTTCTCGGATAATTACAATTTCAATATAATTAAATAATATTATTAAACTTATTGAAAAGTTGAGTTTTGTATGAAGTATAAAATGAATAGTTAAAAAACATTTAATGTAATAACGTTTATGTATAGCGCACGTTTCATTCAAAATTACCTATAAATAAGTAATGTTTATATTCTTAAATCCAATAAAATTAATTAAAACGTCTAATTTTCATTTGTTGGTAATTTATAATAATTAATTAACGTCAGTTATGAAATCAATATCATCATTGTAATAAAATAACCCGGTCAGACTACCTAAAACTAATTGAATTAAATTTTTTTCATCTTCAGTGTTGGTATAGTTTAATATGCATTATACAAATTATTTATTAAGTATTATTAATATTTTAATTTTTCGGATATTTTTACGTGGTATTAGTATTTTAGTAATGTAGTGCACAGTATTTGAGTTTAATTTGTTTTATAGTTATAATTTAAAATAATAACATAGTTGTGATTATTATTTAATAATGTACAGACGATTTTTTTTATATTTTACTACACACATTTTCCTTGAAAGATTGTTAAATTTTAATAATTTGATACTTGTTTTCGTATAATTTTATATTTATTTAAATATAAAATGTGAATTGTAACGATGACTGTAAACTACAAACAATTAAAAATGAATATATATTTATTACAATATAATTTTATTTCATCTTGAAAATCTTTGTAGTAAAATAAAAATCTATGCTGTATAATAATATAACCACTGATATAACATTATTTTTGGCTGCATCTTTTAACACCGAAATTTAATATTATATTTATTTTCAGAAAAAAAAACAACAAATATATTTATTTAGTATATTTTATCGAAAAAACATAATTTACTTTTTTTTTTCATTTATATTGAAACATAGGTAATTTAATATTTTTAATTTTGTGCCAAATATTAATAATTTTTTAAGTTTGAATTTTAGATGTTGAAATTTCCAATTGTAACGTTTAAATTTCTATAAATTTTAATACATAACTACTGTGATTTTAGATATTGTGAATGTTATATATATATTGTTGTTTCTGTAACGTTCGATATAGAATTTTACGTTTATTTCATAAGAAATTGAGGTTTAAACTTAGCTTTAAACTATAATAATTAAAAATAATTTAATCACATTTAAATTGATAATTAAAAGATAGCCTACACGTATTAGTATTATAATACTATAATATTTATTATTTTATAGTATTATAATAGTTTCGATTATCGATAGTTTAAACTAGACCCAGACGTGGTACAATACATTATGATATATTTTTTAATTAAAAAATTGAAAAACCGAATTTGTGTTTTACTATCACTATAATTATAATTTATTACAATATTGTATCGGGGCCAAGAAACGTATAATGTTATAAAATGTCATTGCAGCATACTCGATTGTCTAAAACTCTAAAATATTATTGTATTATACTGTATGAATAAAATTGTGTTCAAATTTGTGTATACGCGTAAATATATCTATAAAATCAAATTTTTATTTAATATTTATATTACTGTACGGTTATACAGATACATTTTAAAAACAATATAAAAATTGTTCTAAACCGCTATAAAACGAAGGAATATAATAATTATTATTGGTGCATGTGTCGTTTCCACACGATAATATTCGCATTATATTATAATATTATTATTTAACGATACATCGTTCTAATTTTATAGTTTTTGCAGAATGCGATTTTAATCAAATAAATTGTCCGACGAAACGACAAACGTGCTTTTGTATTAAACGTTTTCTCTATTTCAACAGTCCATATTATGCCCACTATACGGTATAATATAATATAATATAATTTCTATTATTTTATTTTTATTTTAATTATCAGTTTCTGCACGGACAATATAATAATCCGTGTTTTCCGAGGCGGGTCTTCGCGCGTTAAATGTCCTATTTTTTGTGATCACGATTAATATAAAATCCGTTTTGGCTTTGCCAAGTTTTAACCGTACGACAATTTTTTGTTTTTTTGTTTTTTATAACGAAATTTAAATGCCTCGGGGAAAAAACCCCCGTTATAATATCAACGGAAATAAATGTACCGAAAGTTAACAATTGTATAATATACATTATGTATAGGTACCTACATAATATATTTTTTTTAAGTCTCCAAACAATACAAATTACGTATACTAAGGCCTTGTGCCACGTATGGTCGGTAATAATAATCGTTATTAAAAATATAGCGTTTTCAACATTTGCGCTCACTTGAATGGTTTTGTTAGGTACCAAAAGGTCTACCGAAAATATAATGTGCAATTATATTAAGCGAAAAACGGTGTTTTTACGATTCGAACAACATCATTACGTACCTACTGACGCCATGACCTCCGTAATTACCCATTTTAATTAAATGAAATGTATATTATGTGGTTAAACGAAATGTTCGAGCTCTTCTATACATTACACGAATATTGTGTTTATTTGAATAATTTTTTAAATAGGCGCCATAAAAAAAAAAAAAAATGGTTTTTGTTCAATAATACGATATTTAAAACGATTATTACGCGGTTAGGTTAGGACCATTCCATAGGTTAATATATGGAAAATGTCTGGTCATCACCGAATTATTTAATGAACGACGAAGAAATTTTTTTTTAAGTTTTTTACGTTATATTTTTTTAAATAAAAATGGTTAAAAAATAACATTTCGTTATCTATTATTTTTTCGTTATAATAATTTATATTGGAAATTGTATTTATAAACACAATATAATATAACACGTGTAGAAAAGAATAATATTTTCCATGTGATATCAACTTGACAAACAATAATTTTGACATAATATATTATATTATAAGAAAATAACTTTATAATCGAGGCGATGAACAACAATAATAATATGATTCACTTGATGTATAAGTAACGATGTGAAACTGTGAAAATATTAAAATACTATAAAGTTACCCAAATTCGCATAACATTTTATATGCTGAACACGCTTTTTGAAGTCACCATGCATTACACACATAAAAAAAAAATTACCATAAATATTTTAATATTCTTATTCGACCATAGGAGGAGTATATGGGAACACTCTTACTTAGACTTAGTTTTAATACTAAATTTTTTATACCGCAATCAAAAATAATAATTAATATTTTTAAATAATAATAAAAGAAAAAAATCATAATAATGATAAAAGTTGAGTAAAAATCAAAATTTATTTTTATGGTTATATTATAAAATAACAATATAATGAGTAGGGTTTAATTTAAAAATAAATTAAATTTTTAACTAGTTTTTGTTAATTTTTATGCATATAAAATGTTAATTACATATGAGAAAATATATTATCTTAAATAAATTATATTATTAGGTAGTAAATTTTAGCGTTATGATTATAAGAATAATATTTAAACTAACAGAATTTAAATATTTAATTATTGAAATTTGGTACGAAATTAAATATAATTATTAAGATATTATGATAATTCACTTTTTTTTATGTTATTTAAAATTTAAAATTTCTATTAATAATTACATAAATTTAAAAATTACTGATATCACATCAAAAGTATATTTTTTACTAATACTTTCATAATAAAAATTGTAATATTTGTTGGTAAATGTTACAAAAATTGTCAATATTGACAATTTTGACGCACGTGCTTAAGTAACTTATTGGAACAAAGAGCATTACATATTATTATATATATATTGTGAGCTTGCAATCTACACCTTCGTTATTTGCTTGAAGCGCCATAATGATTTCCTGCAGCTATTCATTTTATTTAATTAATATTTTGAAATCTGATTTTTGTTGCAAGAAAATAGGTGCCATATAATAATACATTTTCGATTATTTCCTGTTAGGTTACATTAACGTTTTCTGAATTATTCCAGTGTATTGAAAAATAATTTTACCCTTTTAATCAACACATTTTAAAATAACAGAACCGTTTCCAAGTTTTCTTTATGCTTACCGATTTGTTCACGTAAATATTACACACCAATTCAAAGTACATAACGTAATATTTTAGTAAAATATAAAATATAAATAATTACGAATTTTTAACAATTTTTTTTACGTTCGAACTTAATCTAAACCGTTTAAATAATCGTGTAAGAATTTTCTAGAAATTTGAAATATTAATATTGTTTCTTAAGGTAGGCGAATAATAATTTAAAACACACAAAAGTGTCTTTTGCGAATAAAAAATCGCGAACAACAATACAGATTTCAAATAATATCAAATATAATGAAAACGCATACGTTTCGAGGCGAAAAAAAATATTGCAAAATATCACAGTTGAACGTTGCTTTTTTGAGGTTTATTGTTATTTTTGATTTGATTTGATTTATTTTTTTTTTTGTTTTGTTCCGTCGAATGTCTTATATTTTTTTTAAGTCGTTTGTACGTGATTGTCGGCAATATTTTCTAATAATAATGTTATTATATCTAACCGATTATAATATAAATATTATACGTGTAAATAATAATATTATCATAGTAATATCAATCGCACAAACACGAACACGCTTATCACGCCTATACGTATTATCTCATATTATTAGAGTTGCGTTGGCCGTCGTGCACGGTGCCGTATTAATTAATGGAATTTCGTAGCCTACAGGAGTCATTTTACCGGAAAAAGTTTTCCGAACACGTCGTCCGAAACGGACTTACAAAAGTACAACACGTCGATGCTATGGGACCATTCTACATCACTGGGAAACCTGGCGACGGACAGCCTCAAGTACAAAGTACGTGCAAAAACACGATGATTATATTTTAAAAATAATAATATTATAACGTGTATAAATAAAATGACGTGTAATTATCACATTATTTTGACGTTTTGCAATATTAAGAAATATTCTCCGAGGGTATAATTTAAAATTTAATTTTTTTCGACGTGAATAATAATAATAAAATTTAAAGAGACTTAACGCGGATAGGACGATTTTTAATAATGAAGTTTATCGTATAAAATATGCCGAATAAAGTAATAATAACCGAAGATAATAACGATACGAAATCTTTGGTTAAAAAAATAAATAAATAAATAAAATTGAACCGCGGTATACTATATTTATATAAAATAATAAAGAATAATAATATATCAGAGTGCGTTATGATGATGGTTACGTCCCTTTCTCGAAACGAATAAACATCATCGTTAAAATAAAATTCACTTCTATTTTTTTTTTCTTCCATCCCAACCCCACCGACATTGTTAACGGTTCATGACCAGCCTAATGAATGCCCGTTCCTCTGTCATTTGGTCCACGGCCAGAATATATTCACATAATGATCCGCCTTTCAATCACGATTTTCGCTATTATTATTATTTTTTTTTTTTTCGTATATGGACGTTCCTCTTCACGTTATATCGTTATTATATTCAATTTCGGTAGTTTTACGATAGAACGTTAGTAAATTTGTATTCTACACGTCATACAATATTTTATGACGCGTGTCGTTTGTTTATTATCAAAACAAAAAGCCTCGTTAATTCGACAGATTCGAGAAAATCGTTTAATAAAATGTTTTTAATTCGCCAAGACACATTATTATTTAATGAATATAATACGTTATTACAGGGTGTCCGTATTTATTTAGTACAGTTTAAAATCATCTTTAATCGTCCGATTTAAGTTAAAAAAAAAAAAAAAAAAAAAATGGTTATTTGGGGTTAGTTTGAAAATTGTTCGCAGTATTCCAAACGAATTATACACGGAACCAAGACTTGCAAATTCACAATGGACGTGAACGCACGATTAGTATAATCATTTTAAATAAAATGTGATTATTTTTATGTCATCGCGAGTATCAATCGTTCGATAGGATTTTTATAATTTTTATAAATTCGTGACATTTGGGCTACAAAAATATTTTGGACATACTGTGTTTTTTTTTTTTTCGTTATTTTTATCCAACATAATTACGTTATAATTGAATTTAGTTTTCAATATACGAATGTCAACCAATATTAAAAATTACACGAAAGTAAATTTAATAAGTGTGACATTAATTTACCTTCACGGGCATCGTTCATTAAATTTATCGTAAAATAGATTTTTAAAATATGTTTCAGCGTTAAATTACAATATAAATCTAAATTAATCTCTATTAGTATTACCTATAAAGAAATAAACGTTAGGCTGTCGAGAGAATTTCTAATTTTATTCCATTAATATCAATTTTTGTTTCTTTCGTTTGACATAAATTATTTTATAATTAATTGCAGTTAATTGTTCTAAAAAATAACTTATTAAAACTTCTAGAATTTTTTTTCGTAATAATTATTATAGAATCAATATTCCATAAAGAATAATAAGTACTAATGCTTACAATAATTATATGGGTCAACGAAAATTATAATATTATTATTATATAAATTCAATGTAGCACGTAATGCGATCTAGGTTAATTATATTTTTTTTTTTTGTATAGAAATAAAAATGTAACAAGAAATAGAGTTAAAAAAAAAAAAATTGAAAATCAGTGATATAAAATCAATAATCGTTTTCAACTAATTGTCGAGTTAAATAAATATAATGGACGATAAGTGAAACCGTTTGTCGCGAGTGACATATTGACGTTAACTTTATTATTATTATCATTATTTTGATAATATCGCAGTTTAGTTGATGTCGAGTTTTTACAAAACGTTAATAGATATTTTTTTTTTTAAGTTATAATAATTATTATGATTAAATATTTATGAATAAATTAAAAAAAAAAATCAATCACTCGGTAATAATAAATCGATTTATGTTTGATTCGCTGTTACGACCATCGTATATTTTACAAATATGATTATTGTTTTAGTATTCCATCCAAGACAACGGATCGGCGAAATTTTTTCAAGGCGCACTACACACTCCAAACATGGGCGAAAAAGTGGCTCAGGTAAATTTTTTTTTCTACAAGTATAATATTATATGTTTTTATTTATTAATTAAAAATAAAAACGAATATTTTTGTATTTATTAACAATGTAAATGTTTATAATTTCTACTATCCGTATTATTTTTATACTATGCGTGCGGATGATAAACATTGCTCTATTAACTACGCATATACAGAGTACAATGGGGTTTATTTTGGCAAAGTTTTCGTTGAAATCAATATTTATATTAAGTAACATGTACGTATATATATATATATATAAAATATTTTCTGACTGAACCGAGGTTGAATGCGAACGCGATATCCCCACAGGATTTAAATATAATTCGTATAATCCGTGCAGCCGAACTTATATTTCGAAAACCATATTATTCAATTACAGTCTAATTATTTGACGCACACGCCGTCCTCGGAGAGAATTATTGCGTTTTTATTTGTTCCGAATAACGAATTAATAATTTATGGTTTTGAAAAACGTACACATGCGGGGACAAAAATATCCGTCGGTATTAACGTGTTTGAATTTGATGAATATATTTTATAATTTAATAACGTATAATAACATCACACGAATCTTTTAGAAAAAAACGAAAATAATTTTAATTATATAAAAATTGTTCGTTTTTAAAAGGAATTTTATGAATTAATGATGGATATAGAATACTTATCGATGAAAATAGTATAGTTTATTAAATTTTAATACACAATTACCTTCGTTTCTAAGGACATTATCATTTTTTGTACAGTTAAAAAAAATAATAGGTACTGAAAAAAAAATTGAAAAATATATCTAAACAAAATAAGATTATTAAATATTATACAATTTGTTATATATTTACTTTAAATCGGTCAGATTTAATAATTTTTGTGTAAAGTATATTTACATTAAAATTATATAATAGACTTCTGGTATGTTTATAAAATATACATTTATAGTTTTTTTTTTAAATATATTCAAAAGAAACGAAATTCACAAAGAAAAGACAGAGGAAAGAATAAAAGAATAATTAAACTACGTACCTACATTAATATATCTTCCTATATTACCATAAGGCATATACACTTAATTAAAATCTACATTTTAATTGGCCTCAGAAAAAGTTAATTAAAAATGAAATTATTGATAACAAAATAAATTTTGTTTCTTTTCTTTAATTGATTGATTTTAAAATATAATGATATATTTGGATTTCTTTGATAATAATATTCTCGTTTGTTCTTATAGTAACATTTAGATTGTAATATATCTGACAGAAATTCACTCAAAATATTTTTTTCGAATGCGATCGTTGAATTCAAATTTTTATCAAAATTATTTTTTTTTCAAATATTGTTTGTTCATTTTATTAAACTTTTCTGTAAAAATAAGTAGAATTATTTATAAGAATCCACATAGACACATAGAAACTTTAAACCTATAAAAGAAAATTGAGATTGTCATTTTTATTAATATTTTAGGAACACGTCAAGCTATACTATATGAGAATGTTTCAATAAAATTTAAAATATATTTATTTTTATTAATCATAATCATAATAATTGTAAAATTTTTTTTAGAAATAATAAAAAGAATACTTGTATTGTATGGATTCATTGGATTCTTATTTACAAGTATTATTCTAAAAATATTAATTTTAAACGGCTATAAAAAAAAATTGAGGCTTGGGATATTTCTAATATTTTTGTAATACCTTAAGCAATATGCGAGGTCACTACAATAATATTTTCAGATTTGAAAACTCTAAATTTACAATTTTATCAAACGTTATGGAGATAAAGACGAGAATTTTAAGAAATCTTCAAAGATATATTTTTTGTAGTAAAATTAATGTAACCGTTCCAAAATTGTATCACGTATATTTAGGACCTATGTCCGATAAAAATTTTAAATTTTTAAGTTCAATATTACCAGAGTTATTGTAAAATATTGTCGATATTTCAGTTTTCATGAAAAATGCCGTATTTTCCTCATTTTTTGGTAGTTTTTCCTATCGCAATTGGTCAATTTTGAGAATGTCGAAAAATTACCTTAATAAAGTATCAACTACATCCACTTTGCAAACGGAAACAGTCTATAGACCTAAAAAATAAAAAAAAGATGCTTTAAAATTAAAATGTTTTTTTATTCACAATAATCATTTTAACGTCGTTAATGATCATTCTATAGCTGGTATAATAAAATATAATACGAAACCGTATACAGAGGCGTAACCTGTCCGTTAAAAACTCAACTTATAAATGTTGTTTTAACGGCTATTGAAAACTAGAAAGCATCGAAGTTTGAACGGATGTTGGCTTCGCTAGAAATAGAAATATTAAATTAAACTTTTTCTTATAGTAGTTTGAAAAAAAAATGTGATTAGTTATAAATTTATAATATTTCGATTCGCATATTATAATAAAAAGAAAAAAATGGTTTAGCTATTATAGTTTTAATTTTTGTGTTTTTTTTTTACACATTTTATTTCCAGTGAAATCATATTCAATTCACAATATTAATTAATAAAAAATTGATTAATGCTAGTATGGAAGGGTATCATCATCAAATTAATCGATGTTTAAATATTTAACTACATTGTTTTAAACTTTAATAAAATAATAATACAATGTCGTTTGTTAGACGGCGTTATGTATAGGCAATTCAGGTACATCCGTGTGTACTAAATAATATTATAATATAATTATTATTATTATTATTATTATTATTATTATTATTATTAATTATTATTATTATTATTATTATTATTAATATTAAATAACGCGTATAATGTGTTTTATAATAACTTATAATGATTTTATTGTTTATAGAATGTAGTATCATTTATAATTTTAAATTTACAATAAATGTATAAATAATTAATGATGATTTTATTTTTATTAAATGCGTGATTATAATAATTTTACTTGATTTTTTGTTGATTCGTTTTTTAAAACAAAAAATAATTATAATATTAAATTTAAATTTAAATTTAAATTATACAATATGTACGAAAAACGTACAAAAAAAACGTATGAATAAAAATACCATATTTTTCTTTGAAATAGGTACGAGTAGGTATTTTACATAATATTCCTCAAAAAAACGTAAAACTTGTTTAGTTTATTTGCATGTGCTTTATTTACAAATTAGTTTTTACATCTCATCGAAATTATTGCATTCGTTGGAATTAAAATCGAATCAACACTTGATCGGTCACAAATCAGAATAATTAATTATGGAATTAAATATTTAAAATTGAAACGATTTGTTGCCATGTAGAATAGGTATGAATTAAAATATAATTTAATTTACGTTATACGTATATGGTATATATTATATTTTGTTATTTGTGAAAATAATTAATGCCGAATTATATTAGTCATTATTATTTAGTGTTCATAGCGATGATATTGTGAGTCATGTTAGAACTATAAATTATAATTAAACCAAATTACCTAACCGATTATTATATTTAATATTGAATAATGTTTCGAAGTACAAAAACTTTAGAAATGACTTAACGACACGTGGAAGGTGAAACTTTTTTTAACTATATTGTAAGTCTAAGTGAATTTTGGATTAATTGCCATTAATTGATTGTGTGGAAGAGTTCTAATAGTCTAAAATATTGATATAATAATAAATTAAGTAAACATTATATTAATTTAAAAACGATGGATAAAATCTATAGTGTTTATATATAAGTTCATTCATATTCACAATAAATTTTTATATTATGTAGATATGTTTATTGTGATATTACATTAAAATATGTCATATTTTAGATTTATTTTTTAAAATATTATATTCAACCATTTCTATGGTAAGGACGTAAATTTCGTATAGGTACACTCGTAGTATCATAAAAATAATAATATTTAGTATTTTTGACTTATCAGATCTAATTATTTTTTAATATTATTAATATTTTTTTAATATACATTTCCCCACTCGTATATTCCAAAAGTTCATGTCACAGAACAATTATAATATACTAGGGATGTCAAATAATATAGAAATAACACAACTTGCTAAATTTGTTTATAGCTTAATTTCATATGCTTTTAAATTAAATACATGAAATAAAAATAATTAACGCACGCGTTAAGTTATCAATTTTTCCAAATGGTTAATACGTTGGACATATTAATTATTATAAACGTAGGTAGCTTGATAATAATGCATTTTATAATTATTACAACTTTATAAGTATAACTTGTGTGTTATTCAAAATGTTAAATATCTCTACTGCAAAATGTAATTTTGTTTACAAATTAAACATTATTTAGAACAAACGTAACATTGCAATGAATTAATTTATATAATTTATATAGGTATTTAAAAAAAGGACACGTTTCCATAAACTTGGTAATAATAAGGTTTTTTGTTTTTATACACTCGTTAAAATATGTTATTATGTTTATAACGGTATTTTTAACTATTAAACTTTACCAACCAACATATTATAGTCAAGTATTACAATAGTGAACACTAATTATCATTAGCATAATATTTTATTGAAATTGTTATTTTTATGTAAATTTATATTTTTACACGAGAACTGACAAATTCCATTAGCGTAATAAAATGACGAATACAGTGACTGAATGATAAATAAAATTACATTTTATTGTTCAAACCAAATAGAAATGACGAAAAATTGCGTTATCAAGAACATTTTTAGATTTTAGTTAAATAAAATTTATAATTATTATGATTTCACTGTCAGTTAAATGTTTCTTATTTTTTAAGTATAAATACAAGTCTGGTTAGAAAAAATTTATTAATAACATATAACAATATTATTAACTTGTAAAATTTTATTTCACTGGCACCAAATTGAAAATTTAGTCTATTTATTCGTCAAAGATTAATAAGAATATTATGTTTGAAAAATTTGTTACTTTTATATTAAAACGAAAACGTAAAATTTTATATAGTAGGTAGTTGTATTAAAATTGCATATTATTAATGTTATAATAATGAGGATTAAATCAAACGTGGTGAATTAAACCAGTTGAGTTAATTTTCTTAAAAGTAACAAAAATGAATAAAATAATAAGTTAATTAGAATTTTCTGGGCAACGAATATGTGCATGTAGTATACACCTATTATTATCATTAAATGTATATGAAATTTAACATAAAATTATAAAAAAATACTATTATAATTTATAATAATACGAGTATATTAAATTTGGGTTCGTATCACGTGAGGAGTAAATATAAATTTCCTTGTCAACATTTTATGGGCTATATTATGTATTGTACAAATTAATTTCAATTTTATACAGATATTAAATAATATTACATAACAAGATATTACTATTATATTATTTTCATATAACATTTTATTGGTACTGGGATGATGTGCACGCGAAAAGCTGTTTATGACTATAATAGTCGGTCATGCGCAATGAGAAAAAAAACGATAATGACGTTATTTGGCGATGAAATGTCTGTACGAATAGATAACCACGTGTACTCAGTATAGCCTTACGAGAGCGTTATATCCCAATTTGGTCTTTTCACTGTAAGCCGGTATCAAACTCTTAAGTTCTAAAAAAAAAAAATGTAAAACCATTTTAAAAACTTCGTAATTTATCGTATACCTTATTACTTTGAAATTTTAAAATATTGATAAGTATCTATATATAATATAGTGACATGATGCAATTTTTTTTTTTGTATTTATAAGTGTATAAAAATATATAATCAAACAAAATATTTATAATTATAGTTAAATTAAAAAAACAATTTTTTTTTTTTTAATTGATTATTGGATCATTTTGAAAATAATTGTAATTTTAATAAACTATAGGTAATTATTACATTACGTCATTTATAATACTTAATCAAAACTAATACGATTTACAAATCATTGAACAGAATAATAAATTTATTTTTACCGTTTACATAATGCAATAATAGTAAATCCTTTAGGGATATACCCGGTATCGTTATATCGTTGTTCTGAAACGGTAAACGAGTATTTTAAAATATTTTCGATAAATTATTCCATTTTTGAGGAACAGAGTATAACCTATATTACATTTTATTTTTATCTGAGTATCGTTTTCCGTTTAATCGTAAAATGTTTGAGCGCTTTGACTGATTCGAATAGGTAACGATTTTTTAATTCACGAATAATATTATTACATTTTATAGCAATTTTTGTGTTGAACCATTACATAATATCACATTATAAATATTTATAAATAACGACACACACATAAAAAGAAGTGTTTATTTTTTTTTTTTAAGTTCGAGAAATAATATTAGTCTAGAACTCAATTTTTGATATTTAAAGCCTTAATATTCTATTTTGTGCGAACATTTTGATTTCTGTTGGATCTACGTTAATTTAACTAGACATCGATACGCAGCGGATTAGATTGAAAATGATTACATTTTGATAATGGTGTTGGAAACGGACAAGATTGAAATATTTGCTGTTGGTTGGATATAAGAGGACATTAATAAAATTGACAACGAAACGGACGCTGTCAGGCAGAAATAAAAATAAAACAAACGATTAATGAACGGGAAATTTAAATTTTTTATGTAGACGCTTAAAGAGCCCCCTCTCGTAATTTCTAATTGAAAATAGTGTCATTCGTTTGTGCTTCATTTGTACTTTATCCCGTTCCTGAGATATCACACTTTCTAAGTGGAGGAGGAATTCGGGACATATTGTTATACCTTATACGCCACATTCATTGATTTTATGTAATAAAGTCAATGGTTATGTTATACTTTTTGTTTTTCAATCCGGAAATTGGGATTTAACAAATTTTCTTTTTATAACAAATGTCTTCTCCATCTTTTCCTGTCATTTGCCATGTCTTTGAACTCCCTGTAAGTAGTGACGTATTTTGTTCTTAGTCCTCTTTTTGATCGTATTCCTTCAATTATTAAACTGTCTATTCTCATGCTTCAACGTATGTCTTATCATCTGCCATCTTCTTCTCTTTAGTGTATCTATCAATGTTCTGTTTCCTCCTATTATCTTCAAGATATTTTCGTTTATTCTTCTTTCAGTCTAACTTATTCTCTGCTTATTTCTAGCACTTCTAACATATCTTTCTCTTTTTTATTTATTGTCCACGTCTCTCGTCAATATGAAACCACGCTACCGACGTATGTTTTTATGAACCTTTTATTAATAACTACGTTCACATTTTCAGATGTTAATATTTTATTATTTTTAAAGGAATGTATTTTTTGCTATGCTTATTCTGCTTCTGATTTCCTTTGTCGATTTCCCATCGTTTGTTATAATACTGCTTAAGATCTTGAAATAATCCACCTGGACAATTATTATTCTATTGTCTAGTATTATATTTATAAATGGTATGTTTTCTTATAGCAAACTATAGGAATTTAGTCTAATCTGTGTTTATTTTCAGACTATATTCTTTCAACGTGCTGTTCATTACATTTAACGCTGTTTGTACTTACGTTATACTTATACAACTCGAAAAACGGAATAATTAGAACATTTTATTCGATCCAGACTTGGATTTGTAACAATACCCACAATATTATACTACAAAAATAACTATGGTTTACAAGTAATTTTATATAATATAATGAAGGAATAATAATATACATATTAGTAAATTGTATATTTTCGAATAAATAATTATATATTATAATATTATAATATAATAAAGTAAAATTATAATACAATTTTTTAGTTGATCCATGCGCTATCGTCGAAAATATTTCGTTCAGCTTTTAAAGCAACAAAAAGTCAAAAATATGTTAAATGTTATACGCGTCCCTGTTAATAGTATTTAATAATATTATACGAAGGATCAGAATTATTATTCCTAACCGTTATTATTGCGATAGTGATAAATATAGGTACCATAATATTATTACTATTTTGACCATTTTGCAGCGTATGCAATTGATAAATTTCTATTTTTGTCAAATAATTATGTTCGAAAAATTATGAAATACGTAGCCGTTATTATTATTTCACAATAAAGAATATACGTCTATTCCGTAATCGAATATTTTTTTCCTCTACGATTCTTATATCTTCCTCTCGATTCGTATCAAAATAATATCGCAAAAATAATTCGACTCGTACGTAGAGAATGTACGAATAATATTATTGTAAACTAACCATAACAAATGAATTTTTTAACAAAATAGTTATTTTTTATGGGTAATAATATATTTTATAATAGGACCAATCAAATATTGTTTGGTATGTTGTTACCCTATTATTAGGTAGTGAATATGAAATTCGGCATTCTCCAAGTCATCGTGTTGGTGAAAGAAACGTTTTTTTTTTTTTATAAGCCGAGGATGGATTTCGATAAATCGCCCTAGGGAAAATGACATTTATCTTCGTCTCACTCAAGAAGTAGAATAAAATAATAATAAATAATAATACGAGTATAGAATATGTTAAACGCCATCAATAACAAATCGAAGATGTTAGTAAAATAATATTTATTAATTTTAGGTGCGATATGTTTTTCCTAAGACAACAATAATAATATTGTTGGTTGGTTTCGTTTATGATAATACAGATTTTTTAAGACAAATAAATGAATTAGATACGAGGAAAATGAATGATTGGACTATTTGACTATTTTTACTATTAACTTACACGTTCACTGCAGAATAATTTATTTCGTTTAGAAATAATATATATATTATCGTTAGAAATATTTTTACAGTTTTATTTCTTTAAAAATTTCTATTCCTAATTATATTAATCAATAATTTTCATCGTTGTGTTTTTAAATAATAAAACCTTGTCATCGAAATTCTTTTTTTTATTTTATTTTTTTAATAATAATTGATTTGTGTATATATTTACGAATAAAAAAATATTGTTGATGTAATATTTTTTAATTATGTCTGTTATAATATTTACAAATACACCTACAGTTGTATGTGGAGTAATGATTTTTAAAGAAAGTTTTACGTGTAATTAGAAAATAAAAATAAAAACAGTTACCGTGTTTAAAAAATATACGTTTACATTTTTTTTTATTCATTAAAAGTATAATTTATGTCCGTATTTTTTTCACAAATATCCATTCCGAAAATAATAATTTTAATTATTTATTTTATTTCTGGAAATATCTTAAAATTTAACAAAGTTATCATGGATAGTGTAATATTATTATTCAAAAACTTCAGAATTAATTTATTCATTCGTTTATACTTTTCAAATTGATGGAAATATTTATATTTATTACAATAATATTTGGCTGTGCAGCGAGTTAATTTATGGACATTAATATTGGATTGATCAATCTGTATTTATTAGTGCTAAAAATTATGTTTTTCTTTTATATTATTTACAATTTTGCTCCGTTTTCTTATTATTATTTTATTTTCTATTCACAATAATATTATTATGGGAATTTTATTAGAAAAATCCATTTCAATTTCAAATATTTTGAATCTGCAATTAATAATTCACACATTTTGTATACCTATTCACATGTTTTGTCCAATAAAGGCAATACGATTTTTTTTCGCGAGTAATCAAATTTTTTAATTTTAAAATCTGTGTTATTGTCTATTCATTTTTCATCGTTTGAAAAGAAAAAAAAATTTTTTTTTTTTTGTAGTATTAATGAAGCCATTCATCAAAAGGGGTAAATAATTGCAATATTGTAAATATAATATTATGTAGAACATAATATTTCTGTATACGTATCTTTTTTAAACAACACAAAATAATAAATTAATTAAAAAATAAATTTGAAATATAAAGAACGCGTTTGACTAATGTTTTCGAATATTATGAAAACGCGTAGTGTGAAATATATGAAAATTCGGAAGATGAAATAGCGTGACCCGTGGCGAAAGGTCAACGGTTTAACTGCGGTATAAATGATTCATCCGTCACGGAAAATGTCTTCTTTATAGCCACGATCTCATTTATTCAACAGGTCTAAATGTACCAATGACCTTCGCGTTTAAATTTTAAAACGTGATATATGTATAATTTTTTTTTTTTTACAATTTCTTCAGCGAAAATGATTCGCGCGCAGTAGGTAAATTTACAAACGAGCATTTCTTTGATTTCAAACTATACTTTTCTAAACTATTATTAGTTTCTTAGGTTGTTTGTTTTTAATTTTTACTCTATTCGCACGATTTCGATATTGGTAAAGTCTAAACAAATATTGTATTAAATTACTTATATTAATGTCTTAATGTCGGTAATCGATTATCGTACTAGCCGACCACTGTGGTCACACTGTTCGAGCGTCCCGCTGCGACTGCATCGTCGCCGCGGCCGAGCGGTAAACTTGCCGCGCGCGAGCAGAGCGCACAAATCACACATTGTTCGGTACCGCGGCGGCGTCGAGTCGCGATAGTGCCAGCCCGTCTGCCGTGTTGAACGCGCGCGCCCGGGCCATGTACTATTGTCGCCAATGAGACGCGTGCAAAGTTTACCATTTCAACCAACCTTTGTCACAATAATACCAAATAGGTTTGTCACGGTATTGCACCGTAAAGATATTGCATAATCACGTGTACGTACGACGGCGACTCGGGGATGGCTATCGTCGCGGTCTGTCGGTGATACGGCGTGTACGCGGTCCGGTCCCACGTAACCGTCGCAATGGTGGTCGAGGACCGGGACGAGCTGGAGATGCCGCTGATGCCGCCGATGCCGGCGAAAAACGACTGTGGCAAAGCGTCCGTCGTCGTGACCGTTGTCCCGAGGGACGCGTCCACGTACGCTGCAGCGTCCAGCCGCCGTCTGATACGCGAACCTTCGCTGTCCCAGCGGCGATTGTCCTCGTGCTCGACGGCCGACGGTCGTTCAGCGGCCGCCCGAAAGAAGAGTTGCTCGGCCAACGGTGGTTTCGCCATCAAATCGCCGTCGAAATCGGCCCATTCTTCCGTGTCCGGCAAGACTTCGGATCAGGTACGGTGCGGGCGGGCGAGAAAAATCTGCAGTTTTTCTGGTCCGTCGACGGCAGGTCCGACCTAGATTATACGGATAGTACCGAGTTTTGATTTTTAACTGTTCGTGGGGTACCCGTTATTTTTTTGGGGGTATGGTAAAAAATCGGCACTTTTTTGTTTTTACGTAAATTCTATAAAAAAAAAAAAAAAATCGTACGAATTTTTATTCTTTCGCACAACTGCAGATTTATTCCACGTACACGATTATTGTTCAATTACAGGTACGATAATTAAAATGTATTACACTGGACGTCGGGGATTTTATGAAATTTTCGAAAATTTCCGTTAGCTCTTTGTTTCAATTTCCAACGTGGGCGCTTCGTATGAAATTCAAACGCAGTAATACATTGTTATTATTATTATCGCACACTGTCACCATTTATGTATTCATCGGGTACGAAAACTATTATTATTATTATTATTATGTTACAACTGCGAGTAAACGGATATAAACAATTTTCTTTTTTCAAATAAAAACATCGTTTTTGACAATAACACGATATTATTATCTCTGTGTATCGATTGTCGGGGGTCCAGGGCGAGAATGGGCGGGGCGTACAGTTTGTGTTGCATAACCCTTCATCGCGTTCGGCGACCGAGCGGATGGCGGTTACTGCGTCGCGACGGGGGCGAGATAGGCCGAAGTAGAGAATTTTCCATCTTCAGACGTTTAGTTTTTTTTTTCTCTCTCCCCGTCACCATTGCTGTTAAAAACAGGTACGACGAGACACGACGTCGCGTAAAAAAAAAAAAAAATATATTTTACTTCTGTCACGAACCGTACGCTTACGCATGTTATCATAACCCCCGTATCACGATATAAGAGTAATAAGTATATTCAATTCGAACGAGAGTTTCGAGACCGAAATGTTCGAACATTTCTATTTTTCAATATTTTTATTTTCGTCCTAAATCTCGTCCGGTCGCGATCTTCATCTGACCTAACCTATATAATAATTCGCCATTCATCATATATAGAAAGTACACAAATCTTGAACAATCTTTGAACTAATTTAAAATGTAATAT
>JAIUCT010000020.1:3524280-3542505 GCA_021307375.1 Tetraneura akinire | reverse complement strand
TTTTTTTTTAATTATTTCTTTTTCGTCAGGTTTTTATAACGTAAACGAATTCGTACTCGCCGCGATATTTTACAGATAAATATCGTTTAATATTTGCAATCCGATTAAAAATATTCTATAAATTATTATTTTATCGAATGTGTCGTAAAGCTCGTTAAAAATAGCAATATTATTATTATATCCCTCAATTATTCAGTCTTGGTTACTTATCATAACGTATAAAAACACTTAAATTATAATATAAATATTATACTTAAACGTTATAAAATACAAAAAATAATATTTAAATAACGGTTGATAACGATTTTTAATATTCTTTGAACAATAATATTATGAAATAAGAAATATTATTGCAAATTTTAATTAAAATCATTCATATAGGTACGATCACTATTATAACGATGTTTTTTTGCGTATGCACACCGTTTAAATGTTATTTAACTTTGTTTAAACATATACGAAAATTTTAACCGTCGACTCGATAATTTGATAATTTGCCATTGGAAGTTATAATATTATTAGGTATTATAAATATACCAAAACGTTTATATTATTATACAGTCGTATCTCATTTTTCTGAATGAAAAAAAAAATAAAGTTTTTGATTTCGAAAAACTCGTAAACGTTTCTATTATTGAAAAAAAGAAAATGAATACGATGTTGAGATTTGAACATTAATTGTTAAATTAATTAATAAATTGTTACGTTTTTTTTTTTAATCAACTTATTAAAAACAATAATATTCAATAGAATAAAACACCGGAATTATCATTATAAAAAAGGTTTTTTTAAAATAAAACCGTTTCATCGATTTAAGTTCCTTTGTGCATCACATTACTCGTTCGACCGCGTATTCTTATATTCTTTTGTGCTATTCCTTCGTCATTTTACGTAGTCACTCGACGAGACAAATCTCAACGTGTCATATCGATTCTTATTCATTGTGAATAGCTGCACGCTATTTTATACGCGTGTAACTGCTTCTCGATGTAATCGAGTTCAAGTACGGATAAAGTGTTTTTGAACGTCTCACGTTATTTTCTTCGTATATTGTCAACTCGAGAATCCACAAAATAACGGGATAAGAGATAAGACGAAATAATATAAAGGTTCGTATCATTTATTTAATCATCGAATATTTTTAAATAATATTCTACTATTTGTCATATTATATTTTATACCGTACGCGACTTTTTAAAGTCCCGCGGGGCGTAATATTCATTATATACCTTTATTCGGATATTCTAAATAATTGAATGTCAAACGAAAAGTTTACCCAATCCTACTTAATAATTTATTATTACACAATACAAAGGAAGAAATATGTTTACATAATAACACGTGCAGGAATAGTGCGAAAATGAATGTTGACAATTATTCGAGTCGGTTTCAAATCCACATATATGATTTAATCCCGGTAAAATTATGATATAGCAAAATAATTAGTTTTCAAGTTAAGAAACGTCAAAACGGATTTCGTTAGAAAAAATTTCAATTCTATATAATTAATAACAATTTAAAAAATAATTTAATAGTGGTTTTCGGTTAACTTGTGATTTTTTTTTTTTTGTCACATATTACACGTGTTTTGTTTTCAAAGAAATATTTCGTGGAGAAATGAATTTTAAATACATTTTTTAATCGAATTTCAATATTAATATCGTAAAAACCATACAAAATGATTTTTTTTTTAGACTGTTAAGATAGACATGTAATTATTTTTTATAATTTAATAATTTGGTTAAAAACTCCGAAATTAATCTCTAATACCGCACAAAAATATGAAATTTTATCTTTGAAACGTATGTAAAGTAATAGTTTTGTAATGAACCATGGCCACTAAGTTGTGTTATACATATTATATTATATATTTGTAGTTATGGTTTATTATGTTAATATTTCATATTTTTATTATTTACGCTACATTTGTAATTTTATTACGTTTGGTTTAATAATAATTCATGTAGTTATTCTTTGAAAAATTTTATTGTTGCTGTTAAATTCTACACATATAATACTCGTAACGTATCAATTTTTCGTCAAAATAATATACGAAAATTTTAATTTACAAAAAAATATTTATTATACTCGGTTAAAAATAATAATTAACTTTAATAATTGGTTTTTCGTTACGAAATAATAATACTAATACATTGCCCGTTTGTGAGAGTAAATTCATAGAATAATAATATTAATTTAAAATCCGCTACCACGTACGTGGGTATTGTTAATAACCAGAGGTCCCGATTACCGTGAATTCTGTTCGTATTACAATAATTGATTTCTTTTCTATGAATTTAAATTTTGCCATCGAGCAGCGGAGTGCGAGTCCATTAAAAACAAATTTACATAAGTAGAAATTGTCGGGATTTGGTTTTCGAAATCTATTTTAATAGTCGAACGCTTTAAAAAAAAAAAAAAAAAGTGTGTGCATTTTTTATAATATAAATAAAGAAGTTTAATGACGTAAATATAAGCGCATACGACATTTTACCATCAATTATTTACCTGAATTATCGATTTTTTTTTTTTTTTAAAAAAAACGTGCTTTTGTCACATATTCGGATGAGCAGACATGCATAAGTAATATATGCCTTCATCGCCATATTGTGTGTTTTCACCACGAAATAATAATATTATTCTCGTTGACAACAATAGATTCAATCAATAGTTTCATTCCGAGTAATATTATTATCATATTATATAGCGTTCTGTTATTTGACTGTTGTTACACGTACGTTATCCCGGTTTAATTTTAAATATATTTTAAAACATCTTTGGTTGCATAATTTAAACATATCCGTAAAGATTAGAAAAATTAATTTTCCTATTTCCTAACAATATTTCGACGAATCCTATTTAACTGTCATTATATGGGTAAAAATTATACGACCCGATTCTATAAATAATAATATCACGTTGAATTTTCGATTTATTTATTATTCGTTTTTCTTTTGATAAATAATATGGTATTAAACATAATTTATAAGAAAATCCGTATTCGACTTTAACGTATGGATTATTCAAAATTAAATTTTTTTTATAATATTGTGGATTTCTAAGAAAACGTGTCTTCGCGAGCACATTGACTGTTTTTACATATAATATACGTATGTCTAAAGAAAATGTGACGTGTTTTAATTATTAATATATCAAAATAATTAATTAAATGTCAGAAAAATGTAATTAATAAATACAATTTTACGTTTTTCCCATCACACTGTCACAGTCTCGGGCTGCAAAATTTCCTACGCTATTTTTTTTTTTAAAAAATAAGTTTTGCTTAAGTTACTTAAAACGATATTAGATAATATTTAATTAAAGCTCAAATTTTTTTTCTTTTAGAATTAAGTAAATGTAATTAACGGATTATCCGTTTACTTACTTAAAAACTTATGCCATTGAATGTAATCGTTAATAAACATTTAATATTTAATGTCACAAATTATTATTATTATTATCGATAACAGATTCTATTTTTGATTAAAATATACGTAGTATGACTGGAGATAAACTATAACAAACTTATCCATGTGAAAGTATATTAATTTCGCATATTTTCTGTCTTCTCTTTATACCACGCGCTGTACTTGAAATTAGATAACAATAATAATATAATATTAAATCGGCTTAAATTTTATAATTAAAATATATAATCAGCGTCTGTTATTTAGTTCGTATAGATTACATTATAATATAATATTATATATTCATATTATACGGAAAGTTTCTATCTTGATCTATAAAACTAACAAAATATTAGTTTCATATACGTTCATTTAATTCCTATTATACCGTTGTTATCTATATATTTTTATAGAAATACAGTGTAAAATTCCACACTATCACTACGGATTGCGTAGTATATTATTTGTATTTTAGTGTAATCAACAAATAATTTATCTCATAAATCATCGTCAAACTTAATTTAACTTTATTTAGAAACTAAATTCAAAAACAAGATTGTTTAATATCGTTCCATTATTGCCGCGCGGAATTAAATTCTGTATATTTTCAGCACAGATAAAAAATCATACACATCGCGCATTTTTCCACTAATATAAATATCGATAAACTGATATCATAATATTATAAACTATCGATTTGATAATAAAATATTTATTTTATATAAGTTTTAATATATATAGAGTTTCGAATAATATTATGATTTTAAAATACACATAATATTATATTAATATACTTTGGCACTGCGTAATTTCAATATTTACGTTATACGTTATAATTATTACAACCAATGATATTCTACCAACGATATTCTATTTCAGATGGTATTTAATTAAAAAACGTTCAATCGAAACGCAATTATGGTTGGTTGGTATATACCTACTGAATATTTAATAAAATAAATCTACGATTAAAAACGTTATTCGATTTGAAACTAAACGTCGTCTGCGTAATGTTCGTATTGACAAATATTTACATTGGATATATTAAAATTAATAATATGACTTTCCGTCGAACGTTAACTAAATGCAGTTGGGTTCGATTGATATGTGATCAGAACGAGTTAAAAATATAATACGAACGTTATCCTAATCACATTATGATATGTCCATATTATGATAATAATATCACGTAATAATAATACACGTCATGTATATACGTGTATCCAATTATTTTTTTTTTATCAAAGGAATAATAATAAATTCAACACATTTTCATGAAATCAATAACAGTATATTAATATACCTAATTATGATGATTAAAAGTAGAAAATATTAATTAATAATTAATTTTTAATAATTTACAGTTATATATTATAATACCTAATTAATAATAATGATAATAATATATGTAGGTATTAATAATAGGTAATATACATTATTAATTATTATTCTTTGAAGTAAAATTAATATCACTACGTTAATTAATTAAGATAATATTATTTTGAATAACGCGAAAAAAAGATGGGCTGAAAAAATGTAATTATTTTTATTAGAAATTTAAAAAAAAAATTTTTTTATTAAATTTAAGTAGATATTAAAAAAATATTACTTTGTAAGTTATATTTTTGCAATAACAATATCGTTGTTGGTATAAAATTTTAATAAAAATATTATTAAATTTAAGTCAAGTCCTTCAAGTACAAAGACTGTATCAATACTATACCTACGTATAATACGCAAATGCAATAATACGCGAATTTTTTATGAATATAATAATATAGTATAAAAGTAAAAAAAAATAAAAACCGTTTACTGCGACTTCAAATATTAATCGTTGACGATAATATTATTTTATTAGTACCTAGTGCTTGTGAATTCACTGAGTGTATTCAGAAAAAAAATTATAATTTTTTATACGATAAAAGTCGGAAAAAACGAGGTTTGAGTTTATCAAAGTAAATTACATCGAAACCGTAAAATGTTATGGAAGTGAGTCAAAGGGAAAGGAAAAAAAATATTATATACTCGTATTAATATTAATTCGAATGAAGTTTTAGGCCCGTTAACAATGGCGTAAATATTATTATCGAAATCCCGCGGTAAAAGGGTTTCACGTAACCGTCAAAAATTGATCGCATTTTTTTCCCCTCCAAGACAAATCATTATAATATTATACCTAGGTATATAATTATAATAAATTTAATCGTACCCGGGTTTCACGCGAGACGATCGTGATTCTGTCGTATACATTATATATTATACTATTAATAAAATAATATTGTACAAACGAATAGCAATCGAATCGTTCAACGTGACGGGAGGAAATAAGTCGAATATTATCATAATATTATACACAAGTACGTTTCCATTATATAGTCGTCCTGCAGTTGATGTTTATGATAATTCTCGATTTGTATTCGAGTGCGGACTACCGAACAATATTATCGGTCGCCTAGTTATATTACAATGGAGTATCTTTTATTTGCATTCGTATTTTAAATATAAGTAGAAGATTATTATTATTAAGATTAATTGAGAATAATAATAATAATATTATAATAATATGATATCGGCAGGTAAGGGATATATTTTATTTATTTTTATTTATAAAAAAACGTAATTTACAAACAAAATACGCGCGTTATAAATATTAATTATTATTCGACGGAAAATAATGCGGTCCTGTCGGTCGATTGTTATTATTTCTGCGTCCGTTTCATTAGATATAAATGCGGTCAATATCAATAATAGATAGTTTTTACGTGCGGTATATAAATTGCGGTCGTTCCGGCTTTCCGCGGAGTTAGATTAACCGTATCATCGTTGTTATATAGTCGTATTTTGACCGGAATAAGAATATAATATTCTTGTGGTACTTTGCGGCTGTCTTAAAAACCGCGATGGCGTATATAATAATATGCTCGATCGTGTATGTACATACGCGAGTTTTTCGATTTAGTTTAACGACGGAATATGCCATCGTATATAATGTCGATTTTAACGTTGAATTATTTTTTTTCTCTCGTAATGTACACACGGTAATATTGAGTTTTAGGACGACAATCGTGAACACGATAAATTATTCAGTCGTGTTCTCGAAATAAACGCGTAAAAGAAATAACAATTTTGTATGTAATCGATACTATTATTATTATTATTATATTGGACGAACGTGCATTTGTATAACGATATCATATTCGATATCGTTTACTTTATGGCGAATAGAATACACACAAAAAAAAAAGAAATACATAAAAATACACCCGTGTCTCATGAGCATGACACT
Organism: Tetraneura akinire; assembly: GCA_021307375.1. NCBI lineage: Eukaryota > Metazoa > Arthropoda > Insecta > Hemiptera > Aphididae > Tetraneura > Tetraneura akinire. The sequence goes on along the minus strand of JAIUCT010000020.1, from coordinate 3,535,812 downwards.
TCAGATTTTAATTAAATAACAGCAATCAAAAGACAATATATTAAACAAGTAACATAAATAGAGGTACCTATATAATATATCAAAGTCATTTTGTGTAGTAATTTTTTTGTTCTTCGTTTTATATATTTTGTTTATTAAAAAGCTAGTAAAATTAATAATATTTTGGAAAACGTCCATTTTGTCAGTCGCTATAACATTGCTCGTGCGAAATAAAATTGAAAATAATGGCTAGATATACTCGTATATTATTTATTTATAAAATAATGAACGTACCTATTATAACGTTGTAGAGGCAAAAAATACGTCCAAGGGTAGATAATATAATAATAATAATAATATATTAATAATATTAGTTATTATTTTACGGATATTGACAACTTCGAGGGAGGTGGGGACGATTCCATTTTATCACTCGATGTTTTAACAGAATCAAAAATAGAATACACACGTCATAAATAAATAAGTCATTTGACATTCATCGTATTTTTTCGCGCTTCCGTGTACAATAATAATAATATGATTTTATCACTTCTACGAGTGGCGTATTATTAAAAATAATATTTCTTAAATGATACGATTTTTATTAAATTTAATTATTATTATAATTAGTGTTTTTTTAAACATATGTTTAGTTTATATTTCAAAATTAAAATATCGATTACTATATTGTAAATCATCTGTTTTTAATGAGAAGCTGCCATAAAATGGGTTTATTATACTCATCATACAAAGTATACTTTCCCTTTCAAAGTGCTTCAAAATATACAATAATATGCATATACATTTTTATAAATTGATTTGTGTTTAATCAAAAAAATTTTATATGGTAATAAAATTTATATTACTCAAAACGAAATAATATATTCAAAATATATTGGCAAAAATATTCAAATAATTGTAATTGTTTTTAAAAATAATTTAACTGATTAAAAAAATTAGTAGAATACTATACATATTATTATAGATTATAATATACATTTATTAATTTAAATAATTAAATTGTGCTGAAGACGATTATACGATTATTATTTAAATACTACGTTTATTATTATTTTGTTATACAATTAAAAAAGGTAATTAAATGTTAATTGTGCGACAAGACAGCCTTACCTGCGACGACTATACGCAATCTGATGGCAAAATAAGTGTGCGCCTATTTTATGTCCCGTTTTTTAGTTATCAGTTTGGTCTCCTTATCTCTGGTCTTCATTGTTATAAATTTTAAAATTATAAATTTCATATTAAAAACAAACAAATATTTTGTTAAATCTAAGACAATTTGTAATTTTTATTTACTGGTCAAGTGAGTTAATTATATTTATTTATCTTAACAAAAATGCATAAAAATAAAATAGGACAGTACAAAATTTATATTATTCTTTATATGATAAATTGATACTCGTGTACGTGTATGTGTCAGCATTATTTGGTAAGGGTGCCAAATAAAAATTGCCCCAGGGTGCCAAAATCCTTAATACGCCACTGTTAAAATCTATATTATATAATATATGTGTATATATACAATATGTGACATTTTTGTAGATAAATATTATTTATTATTACACCGAGTAGCGACATCTTGAGACGACAAAAATTGAATATAATAACCTAAATTTTCAATAAGTTTTCATTTCTGAATAATGTTTTTGAAAATGATATTGGAAAAACTAAAAAGTGTTTCCGCGTTATTCCATCGACCATCATGTTTTTCGGCAAAGCGTCTGTCGCCGTTTATACTATAATAATAATTACGATCTCGTTTACGGTTTATAGCGTATACAAAACGAATAACGATGACGGCGATAATGTTATTATTACGACCAAGACCTATTACGAATAAGGGGAGAACGATACACGTGTTTACCATATGGATAATATTTATATACACCCGTCGGGCTCTTCTACGAGATAGCGTTTCCATTCCGTTTAATATACCTACGCGTTATTCTTTCCGTCCGTTTGTTTAACCACCTACGCGTTTATTATAGTACCAACGTTTTCAGTGTGGACCGAGTCTCGAACCGGACCGGACGAACCGTATATGATATAATTATTATTGTACCAGAGAACCTGCAGGGTATCGCACGAGCGCTGCAGTTTTAGTGACCGTCAAGGTCGGAGCATTAATAAAAATAATAATATTTCCGCGTTGTCCAGTTTACTCTAACTAAAACTATAACAAGAACATATCATATCGAATTATGGCCACGGAAATGCAGCAAAATAATACGCCCTCGATAATTACGGTACGATTGTAAACACGATATTTGCATACCTAACGTTTACACCCAACGCAAAACCATAATATACATCTCATCATGATATATAACCGTTTAAGTCTTCCTACCGTCATTTAAAGGCCAATAACTGGACCTAACCAGTGTACTTACAGTGTCACGTTATGATATATATTTTTTTTTTTTTTTTATGTTTTACCATCAGGTGTTATCGCTGGGCGCAGACATACTTCCCGAGTACAAACTACAATCGCCCAAAATCCACAAATGGACGATACTGCATTACAGTCCGTTCAAGGCGGTCTGGGACTGGATCATTCTGTTGTTGGTCATCTACACCGCCATCTTTACGCCGTATTTCGCAGCGTTCCTGTTGAACGAACCTCACTTCAAGGGACCCAGGCCGCTGAGGTTCAGTTTCGAAGATCCACTAGTGGTAGTCGATTTTTTCGGTAAGTTTCCCCGTCCGGTGAAATTTTCGACGAAAAATTCGTCCTCGGGATTAAAAATTGTGTTTTATCACTAATGTATTTTTTTTTTCTTTAATATCGTATAGTTATATTTTATCAACATTTACAAGGAAATATGATTTCGGCCCGCTATTTTATTAAAATAAAGTGTTTCAAATTTTTGTTATCTATATAATATACGAGTATATTACATATAGGAATGATATTTCGATTCATAATATATTAATATTAATAATAAGTAATATGTAGTTAATAATAATTTAAGACGATTTAATTTATGAAAACTATTCGCGTAACGAGAAAAATTAAAATGTAATATGTACGAGTATTTACCGAAACCGCGAAAATACGTGGAAAAAAGTTATGGACGTAACAATTCGTAAATTTTTCGCCGGTTCGTTTCTTATTATTATTATTATTATTATTAAAATCTCGTCGAATCTATTCAATCTACGTACGAAATATAATATTATTATACGTATTTCGCGTAAAAGAATATTATAAATTAGTTTTTGGCTTATACAATATGCGAGCATTGTTGTACGCAGATTATTGTAGTACGATGTTAATAATAACGTTCGGAAAATCATTTTTTTTTTTTTTTTTTTAAACTTTCTGACAATAAATTTTAAGTTTTACAAAAAGAAACACGTTATAATATGAATATAACATACTATAGGTATAATATCGATTCGTGGTTAAAAAACGAATTTTCCGACGAAACGTCGCGTCGTCGAATTTTTTATACGAAAATAACGCGTCACTTTTGATAATGTGATAATGTGCCTGTTTCAGTGGATATAACGTTTATAATCGACATCGCCATTAACTTTCGAACCACTTACGTGAACAAGAACGACGAGGTAGTGTCGGCGCCCAGCAAAATCGCATTACACTATTTCCGCGGATGGTTTCTGATCGATTTGGTCGCCGCCATACCTTTCGATCTGTTGATCGCCGGATCGTCAGCGGAAACGGACGAGGTACGATATGGACCATTATTATAAATATAATAATATTACAATATACTAAATTATATTTATTTATTTTTATTTTTTTTTGAAACGCCGCGTCTCTTATTCTCATTAAAATGTCGTGTAACGTTACAACGTTATCGTGTCACACGTGCACGGCACCAACGAGGCTGGGTGAAATCATATCATATTCGTATATATATATATTACATATTATTATTACTTTTGTTATATTCGTACGACCCAAATTTGCGGTTAATACGCGTTTTCTAGAGTATAATATTACGCGTCACAATATGAACATTTTTTAATAACGAAAAATTCAAAAACGTATACGCCCAGCCTCGAAGATAATTATTTATAATATTATGTACGAGATACAAACAAATGGATGTGAACAATATTAGATAATATTATTATAATGTTTTGTTATTTTTTTCCATACCCCTTTAAAACGTATATTGTATAGGTTTTATATATATATTTATTTATTTTTTTACGATTTAGTATATTATAGAAAATTCCTGTTTAACGCGAGAAATTAATTTTAATATAGTCCCCCTGTTGTAATAGAGTGTGACGATATTTTTATTATGAATATTTTTTAATATTTTATAGAAAAGAACGTAAAAGTGCATGACTATATACCCGATATGTTTAATAATATTGTAATTATATATTAGGTATATAATATAGTTAATCGTGTGATATAGACCTGATGTCATCCATTTGTTTTTATCGACAACACGTGTGTTTCTATTTGATTTTTTTTAAGTGTTGGTATACTGGTAAAAGCAAAAAAAAAAAAAAAAAAAAAATTCAAAATGACTATAAAATGAATTTTTCTATAAACGGCCGAATCTTCATTACGTAAATTCTATATAGGGGTTATAATAATTTATGATATAATCGAATTCCGAATACAAGTATACAAACTTATATTAAAAGTATACAAGTTTAATTTTATTAAATTTATGAAAATTTTATAAAAGAGAAAATTATTATTTTTTATTATAATCAAATACGTCGAAAATATAACCGACTTTTATTTATTATGAAGATATACAATACAACACATCTACTCCATTATTTATTAAATGCAGTAAAATTGTATCGTTTTGTCGTTTTGATAATAACATCTAGACAATTTGTCTAGTCGTTATTGAGATTTTGTGTTTTAATTTGATATGCGAGCGTAAAATACGACTGTTACACAAATTTATATAACACTGTAGTATCAATGATTTAGACACTATAAATATTAGAATTTAAGTAGGTATTGATACCATCAATATGGTAACATTAGAGAATCGTGCGCTGGCGTGATTGTTTTATTGTTGAAAAAAAATATAATATTCCCCTAACAATAGTTTGATAAAAATTTCAGTTGACTCAGGAAACCCAGAAGCCCGAGGAGGTTTGTGAGATCGATGAAAAACAAATAATATGTAGCGTAGAATTTTGGTTTTAGAACGAATGTTGTAGATTTTTAATATATTTATATTGCTGGACGTTTAATCGTTGAACGGTAGAGGGGTGAATTGTTTCAAAATTAATCATCTCTCTTGAACAATGTTTATAAATATTATATTATTGAATTTTACACGCGTTTAAAAGTTGTACTAAAAAGAAAAAAAATCAAATTTAATTTATATAAATTTATTAGTATTTATTTTATATGAAATGTATTGAATCAATTATTTCGACACGCGTTTTATCATCATAGATGATGAAAAATAATATTTTTTGTCAAAAAAAAAAAAAAAAAAAAATAAATAAATAAATAATAATAATAAACAACAGCGTGTTAAATTATTACCAATAATCTAAAATTTAATTAACGATAAATCCTATTCGTATAATCTGAAGGAATATATAACATCTTTTTTTTCTATTAAAATTTTATTTATTTATTTATTTTTCGTAATAAATAAACGAATATATTATAATATATTATTTGAAAATGAAATAAGATATAATATACAAATGATACAAGATTTAATACCATTCGATATTGAACGTTCACGATATATAATATACACCATTGTAATAATGTTATATTATGATTTAGTATTATACACACGTAGTATGTTTTTTTGAAACTTAGTGTTGTTCTCGAATTTCTCGTTCCAGAAGAACGAGTTTGGGATGTGGAGTTTCCTTTAGCTTTTAGCATATCAAATAATATTTAAATACAAAAAAATTTAAATGAATTTAAATATAGTTATTTAGTCAAACAGTATTAACGGTTAACATATTATTTTAAACGTTTATAGTATAATGAATATCGTAATGACATAATTTTAAAACGAAATATAATTGCAAATTTCATTATGGGATAAGTTTTTACATCCCGTTTAAAATTATTGATAATAATTTGATCAATTTTAAGTTTTTTCTTATTCTTAAGGAAATTTCCCGAATAACAACACTAAGTAACCACTAGTAGTATATACCACTTGTAGTGTATTTCACTATTGTATTTCTTTTGGTTTCATATAATATAAAATAGTGTTATTATTTTTTTTTTTTTTAATTTAATTTATTTAATATGCTAATAGTGGCTTAAAATCGTTTGTATCCGTAGTTAATTTAAAAAATTTAGCACGCTATGAAAATATAATAATATACAGTGGTAACCGATTATATTTTAGTTTAGTATGACATGTAAGTAGTTACGATATTCACCGAAAATTATATAATTGTACAATTCGATCGACTCGAGCAAGACAGTAATAATTGAATTTTACATGAACCGAAAGCATATAATTTTTCTGTCCTTATAGGAAATGATTCACGTGACACTTTTTTTTTTTTTTAACCGTACAGATTAAAATAAATCGAATCCGATAGTGCACTGTGATAAATATAACGAAATAATATTGACATTATAGGTTATAATATCCGATTATCGTTATCATATTATTGTAATGATGTTATATTAAAGACGCGTATATGAAAAAAAACAAGTTAACTTTTTTTCTTTATCTTTTATATTATCGACAATTTCAGGAGTTTTGTTTTCAAATATTAATACTCTGAAACGTTGCCGTATTAAATCGACTTTTAGTAGATGAGAACTGATTGCCATTTACTATTCTTTCTCTACTATATCCTATAACCTAACCTTATCCAACCCAACTATATCATAACATAACCTATAATAAATATAATATTATTTTCACTCCCTTGCCATACTAATTTATTGGAACCTATGATTATAACCGGTTTCTACTGTAAATCCGTTGGTACTATAAATATCTACATTTTTTTAGTATTTATCTACCAATAGTGTATATATTATAAAGCTATCGGCAGTTCATGCTATGTTTGGCTTCGAGTTGAGGTTTAAATATATATTTTTTTTTTATTATTATTATTTTTATTATTATAATTTATTTCTCTAAACCGATAACATATGGTCCGATTGCAGACCACCACGCTGATCGGATTGTTGAAGACTGCCAGACTCTTGCGACTGGTCCGGGTAGCGAGGAAAATCGATCGATACTCGGAATACGGCGCTGCTGTTCTGCTACTGCTGATGGCCACGTTTGCGTTGATCGCACATTGGCTGGCATGCATATGGTACGCGATCGGCAATGCGGAACGTCGTCACGTGGACAGCAAAGTCGGATGGTTGGACATATTGGCCAACGATACCCATCAATTTTACTCCCACAACAACACTGGTGGGCCGAGCATAAGGGTAAGCTGATATAGGACCTTCGAAGATGGAAGTAATGAAGAAAAAATGTGTTTATTTGATGAAAAAGAAAAAAATAATGCGAGATTAGAAAGTAAAATGTAAATAATATAAAACCATAAAAAATTTAAACATATTATAATATTTTAGTACTACGATATAACGTAAAAACGATAAAATATACTGAAACTCCCAAATAATGTGACGATTGTTTAATCTAAATAATTTGATTTTAAACATTTTTGCAAAAACATTTTTTACATTTCTTTGTCACTTTTGATTTTTTATTGTATTCAATTTTTTTTTTTTAAATAATTTAAAAAGTGTTTTTTTTTTTAAAAAATAGACCAAAATAAATTTCTAAATTTAAATTTTTTTACAATATTAGTTAATATCATAATATTATTACTTATTAATTATTTAACCAGAATATAATACTACATATTATAATGAATTTCATAATAGGTTTTCCCTTGAATATTACGCAGATACTTGGATTATAACTCAATTACTTTTTTATAAATCATTAATCATCCATAAAAAGAGATAAAGAGTGCCAGTATCCCCGATAATACAATATTATTTATCAACACGGATTAACGTACTAAAAATCGATCATTTTTAAGTACCTAGACGTGAAAGCATCTAAATTAATTTTTAAAGATGGGTTATTTTATATTATTTATATTCGCGTATTATTACGGCGTATTTCTATTAGGTAATTAAAAAGATATAATATATGCGTTAAAAATGCATATTTGCATTTTGATATGAATAATATTTAAATGAAAATTATTTATTTCTCATTTTCATAATTTTTTTTTTTAATCTAATAGTTGTTTTAAAAAAAAAAATTATACCGAAATTCATCATTTTCATCCGTCCATTCGTACATTTTTATGTAAAACAAAACGGAATACAAATTTTAAGTGGATAATATTCTCGATTATTTCGAATTTTTTTTAGGTTTTATTTGTCATGTATGCTATATTCTATATATATATTATTCGAATACTAAAGGTGTATATTTTTATTTATTACCTAAATTCTGTGGTCCTTATATCTTTAAATATAACAAATAAGTTTCTAAATACCTGACATAATTTATTTCCAAATGTCGTTTTTATAAAAGTTATTTTATCTGCTGTAGATAACTAATTATGTCTTAAATAGCTCTATTAATAAATCTCATAGACTTGCAAGTTGCAACTATGGATTATTTTTCAATTGATAATATTGAAAACAAACTTCCGTTTCGATTGTTTATAAATATCTAAGGGAATAAAAATAATAGCATGGTTGACCTACTAAAAGTTAAAACCATTTTAATAGTATAATAATTTTTGAATAAGTGTATAACATCGTAAGAAATATTACTTTTAAAAGAGTAACTGTAAATTGTAATGCTTCTTTTTTCTAAATTCACAAATATTCACAATATTGATTTGTTAAATGATAACTATTTCTAAAATAATAATATTGCAATATTTCAAAAATAAGAAGCAATAAAAATATAGTATTTAATATGTATAATTAAATTTTGTCACATTATAGAAGTTGTATGTTTCGTAATATAATTTCATTTATTTAAAGAGAAAATTTTATCTTCTACGTACGAGGATAAAGAAAATTTTTATATTAAAAATATCCAATCTTTTTAAAATCCAAAAAACAAAAAAAAATAAAAAAAAATAGAAAATATCGAATTTTCATCTCTCGTGATATCTAATTAAATATAATGCAAATAATTGATTACAATTTTTATTTTGTTATTACAGTCAAGATACATCACCGCGCTGTACTTCACTTTTAGCTCATTAACTTCCGTGGGGTTTGGAAATGTGGCACCCAACACTGACGCGGAAAAAGCATTTACTATATGCGTGATGCTTGTCGGATGTAAGTAGAATAGATTGATAATGATTTGTGACGTATGTTTCCTGAGAGAACATGCGAACACAATTTTACCTTATATTTCCTTTCAATATAGGGACAATAGGGACATTTCTTTTCAAATTATATTTATTTAAATTTTTTCTGTATTTGCACATATACGTTGAAATAAAATCACGTTTTCTATATATTATATATATTCAATGGAAAACATAAAATAATGATTTAATTTCTTTATTTTCTTATAACAGTCGATACACTTGACAGTGTATAATGCAAAAACAATGTTCTTTGAGCATATATTCAATAAACATAAAATGCATTTTCTCATGATATATATTAACTACATATTACACTCGTATGATATTATGCAATTTTAATTCAATAGATATTGATGGAATTTAGAGATTATATTTTTTATATAAAGATAAATTTTAAATATTGATATAAATATTTAAATATTAATATATAGCTCTCATGTACGCCAGTATATTCGGTAACGTATCAGCGATCATTCAAAGGTTATATTCTGGAACGGCCAGGTATCACACTCAAATGCTCAGGGTCAGAGAATTTATTAGATTTCATCAAATACCGAATCCGTTGAGACAGAGACTCGAAGAATACTTCCAAGTAATAATAATTATATGTCATTACTTCTTACAAAATTAATATTCATTAGTAGCAGCAGTAGAATCGGTCGTGTCATATTATTTTTTTTTTTCGAATATTTCAGCACGCTTGGACGTACACTAATGGAATTGACATGAACAGCGTACTCAAAGGGTTTCCGGAATGCTTACAAGCGGATATTTGTCTACATCTCAACCGGAATTTGTTGAAAAACTGTTCGGCTTTTAACGGCGCATCACCAGGATGCTTGAGGTGAATATTACAATTATTTTTATTCTTCCTTTCATAAGCAAAGTGTAGAAACACGAATAAAAGGAATTTTACAATATTGTGTACGCTCGATATGTCCTTTTTTTTCTTTCTTTACTTTAATTGTTCAGCCATCATTATTATTCAAGAGTTTAATATTTTCAACGCATCTCATCTAGTTGTCAAAACAATGCATAATTTCAAATAATATGTATATTATATAACGTTTAAATATAATATAATATGTATTATATTGTTTAAAATTAAATATAATACAATCATATTATGTGAAAATGTGAAAGAAAACGGTTCGAAAAAAAATTGATTTTTAAATGATAAAAAATGTCTTAATATAAGGAATAACCATTAAATTTTCCGATTTTAACTTTTTTTGTTTCTAGGTATATTAATATATTATTTACAAAGGCGAATAAAACATGAATAAAAAGTAATTTACAGTAAAATTGTAGATAATATAAGAGATAACATAAAATAACCAAATACTAAATGGGGCGAATAGCGGACAATTTTTTTTTTTAAGAAACTGATATTGGAATCTATAATGGCAAATGTATTCGTATAATAACATAATATTATAAATTAATAATATAATACTATAGATATACGATATAATAAATATATTTTGACGAAAACAACTTCAAAAGATAAACCCATCATATAGATATTAAAAAGTACAAATTTAATGTAATAAAAAATTGGGGAAAGTTTGTTTTTATCCGTACTTAACACGTATATCCATAAAAATTTTACTAACTAAAATAATAAATTTTAATATGATTATACGATGTGTTTAGAGCCTTGTCATTAAAATTTCGAACGACGCATGCACCACCCGGGGATACTTTGGTACATCAGGGTGACGTTCTTACGTCGTTGTATTTCATATCTCGTGGATCCATTGAAATACTAAAAGACAACGTTGTCATGGCCATACTGAGTAAGTGATGACGAATTGTGCATGAAACGATTAGGAAAATTCTCGATGCAATTTTATGTTTTTAGGCAAAAACGATATATTTGGCGAGAACCCGTGTAAGCACGCCACCATCGGCAAGTCGTGTTGTAACGTACGAGCGTTGACCTACTGCGATCTGCATAAGATTGACAGAAATGATTTGCTCGAAGTATTGGATTTGTATCCGGAATTTTATCATTCGTTCAAGGAGAATCTGGAAATAACTTATTACATGCGAGACGTGAGTGACGTAAAGTGATTTCAGTATAGACGTTACTGAGTACTGACGTATATAGAAACGGAATAGCGAATTTTAAAAGTGTGAAAATAATTATTATGATAAATAATATAATATTATAATTTACTCTATACGCATAAGAATTATTTATTGATA
>JAIUCT010000020.1:3499551-3524270 GCA_021307375.1 Tetraneura akinire | reverse complement strand
TTTCGGACTGAAACTAATATTTCAATATGTACTATAATTATTAAAATAACGTGAATAATAATTAATTTTTGATTTTTTGCTAACAGGAAACACAGGTAGGCGTAGATCCGAGGGCAGGCAGGTTCAGTGGAAAAATTCGATCACGATCAAGTTCTCAGGAACCGATTGGTGGCACGGCCAATGTTGGCGCAACGAAAAAATATTATCACAGTTTCCACAGAGGGGTATCAGAGAGTTGCATTGGTCCGTCAGAACCGCTACGAGACGACACAAACGAAAACGACAATGTTATGTCCGAGTTTAACAACAAGTACGCCTATATAATTTTCACATTTTTATCGTACAATATGTAGAATATTTCACGGATTTCTTTACACATTTTACAGTGAAAAGTATTCGGACGGCCACGGAATTCTGGAATTTTCCACTGACAAAGCGGGCCAAGACGTGACACCGATGAATCTAGCGTTTGAAGACGAAACAATACAAAACCGAGGTTCCACTCTGAATTCCATTTCCGGTGAGTTAATTCCAAATTTCCGATTTTATTATTATCATTAATATATTTTTTCTATTTGTGTCGATAAAGACAAGTATATTGTTATTAATACTTATTTAAGTAATTATATTCATTGTACGGACAGTCGCGGTTAGACCGAAGACGATTAAATTATGTTTAGAAACGTATGATATTAATATATTATATTGATAATATTATATTATTATACGAGTAGCTTGACATTTTCGAAATTAATATAATTTTTATTTTTTTTATAATAATATTAATAATATTTTGCTTAGTATAAAAGAGATTGCATATATTCATATATTATACCTAACCAACAAATATTATTGTTATAAGCTTTGTTATGCGCTTTGAACCCAAAGATAAAATAGCGTTTCCTTTAAGGTGAATGATTATTCGTTATTTTTCTTGTTTGGGCGGGTTCAGGCATGTTCAGCCAACTCAAACGTAGTGTGACTGACATTCGCTTGCATGGCCTATCGCAAAAACCACATGGAAGGGACGAGGAGAATGGGAAACCTGGTAAATAAAAATACGGGCTTGAAGATTTTTTTTTTTATTTTACGTTTGAATCGACGTAAAATTTTGTTTTGTGTTTTCGTGACTTATAGGGAACGTTGGTGGCGGTTTGAAGACTTCTACGTCACACAAACATCTATTCTCGTCGCAGTGCAATGAGAATCAGCCACTTCTTGAACATCAGTTACCCAGTGAGATATTGATTACTCTGTGTATTTTAATAATAGTTTAAATAAAATCAGATAGCGCACTCTAGATTTAGGTCTATCATTGTGTCTATAAGCTATTATAACTAAAACTATGCCTCCTAAGCTATTGAATGTAACTTCCGACACGAGTTACCATTATAAATGATAACGTAATATTTATTATTAAATTAAAATATTTAAATACTTTATGAAAGTAGTTTAAATAATAACAAGAAACACGCTATCTGATTACATTAATTTAGGCTTATCATTTTATCGGATGGAGACATTTTTACGTTTCACCAAAATAATTTGAGTTGATTTTAATATGACAGAACTCATATTCGTAAAATATGGCTAGTATTTGTTACACCATAAATGTTGTAACTTTATATATTATACGAGTACATATTGTAACCAAACATAATACGAGTATAACCAGAATACTGTGATAGATCGTAACTGACGATCATGTTTCTAATAACCCCAAAATTTGATGTGTTCCATTCATCATTAATCACATTAACCAATATCGTGGTAATAAAATATTTATTGCCTTTCGAGCTTCGACAAATATGATGAATACTCATATTCTCATATTTATAAACTATATCGTGTACTATTTCTGTCTATATTATATATAGAATACTATTGATAGCTAACCGTTTTTTTTATCTAAACAAGCTTGTAATTCATTTAAAAGCGTTTATAAAATGTGGCCTATAAAAGGATTTTTTCGTGAGTATACACTCAATAGACACCTTAATAGTGTTTAATTGCTGTTATTGTTTTGAATCAACACATCTTTCAAATTTCTCCATCCGTTATGGTCTAAACAGTCAAAAACTTAAACAATACCTAAACGTTTTTTTAAACTCTTTTCGAAAAGTTTCAGAGTCGTCCGCGTTACATCAACAGCAGAAAGACAACAGCAGCAGTAGTCAACACACTAGTGTGCAGAACATGTCAGCGGCTGGTTTCAGTACAACCGCGTCATCGCATTACGGGACACCAACAGCCCAGAGCCCCTTACATTCCGCTTGTAAAGCACAAACCCCACCATTTCCGAGTACATCAAGTAAGTGATAATTATAGTATGTGATAACATCATGATCAATATTAAAAACAATGAATTTTAAAATTTTATGAGATATAATATGATTATATTATATTACTTATTAATGGTACATATATATATATTTTTTTTATAGAGAATAGGGATAAATATTAAATTATTATCTTAAATATCAAAATAATTCAAGCATAATTATTCATACTTACTATGTATATCCTAAAATTCTGATGCAATAAAAAATTACGTTAAACCTTAAACGTTTCGATTTTAAAGTTTTATAAATACTTTGTATTAAATATACGAACATGGCACTATTGGCACTTATAAATAAAACATTGTTTATTAAATCAAACCAAATGAATACGGTTAATAAAATTATATTAGGGTGATTATAGGTACTTATTAAATACTAATTGATGTATAAAATGTATATATAATAATGAAATTACATCCTGATAAAATAAATAATGATATTTTATATTAGGTCATCACTCTTCATTGACTAGATATAATTGACCAAAAGATTACAAATATGTATAATATAAAAATCCTTATTTTAGTTATATTTTATTTAAAATAAACATCTTCCAAATATTCAATTGAAAATATTGAATATTTCAATGCATCTTATATTATTATCAAATCTAGTTGTCAATAGATAAATTTAAAATTTTAAACGAATAAATTGTATTTTAATATTCCAAAATTCATATATTATAATAGAAAGATAAATTATTGTTAAATTTAAAATATGCTTTATAATAATATTAATATTATTATTATTATTTGCTTATGATGTACCTACTTAGCTACATTACAATAATTTAATGTGAAGGTATGTAATATAGTATTACGATTTAAAAATCTTTTGATTTTTATTCAATAAATAATTTATTAATGAGAGCTATCTTCCTTCGTTATTTTACTAAATTATAAACCCATATTATAAAATATATAAATAAGTAATTTAATAAAGTTTAAAAAATAATGAATTAATGAAAAAATTAATTATTAAAATCTATATAATTTGCTAATGAAATGTTTACTATCTCCATAGTGTCTGTGATCGCTGATAACACGACTGTGATAACGCCTCCATCGCCGCAACGTGCCATAATGTCATGTTCGCAATGCGGGCACTCCGATGTGCATTATCGTATCGATAAACTGTCCAAACAGCTCGACAATTTGGAACTGACAGTCTCGAATGATATCAAAACGATATTGCACATACTAAAACATAAAAACGGCGAGTTTTATACAACGGAAGTGAGTAATTTTATCATTTTCAAGTGTTATTTCTCATTATCATTATTATAAAATTTTATTTTATTTTTTGTCACGACCTATGTCCTAAAAAAATAGAATCCGCTTCCAATATGGGCACATTTAATGATAAACTGATAAACTGACAAACTGTTTAACATTTTTCTTTCCCTAAGCATCTCAGAATCGTTTACTGTATACCTACATTACATAATATGCTTATATTGTCATTTTATACCATAATATTATTTGCCATACTATTCGCATGGTTTTAATTGAATAACTTATTTATTCCTAAATTCTGTACTTTGTCACTTTTATAAGTGCATAAATAATTAATTCAACTTATAGTATTATGACTTTTATGTTTTTTTTTTTAGCTATAGGAAGTCGTGTTTCTTTCCCATAGTTTACCTATAGTTATTACATTCGGGATTCGTCCATATTAACATTATTTTTCGAACATTTACTTTCATCCTCCTTTATAATAATTATTATTAAAATATTAGTATAGAAAAAAATATTTTCAGTCTCGTCTAGATGGGTGTAGATTACGGCCGTCACCTATAAAAAAGACGTCGAGCATAACGACTAGCGATCATTTACCAAGACCCACGTTGGCCGTAAAATTTAGGTATATTTCATTTATAATACTAATTTTTTTCTCGTAGTTAATCATATAAATAGAATATGATTATAACTTTATAATAATAATAATAAATTTGCAGGAGCTCTTCGCAAGACGAGATGAAAAGTGAGAGTCGGTGTCGACAACAAGCGTCTCCGATGCGACAGACGTCTGACCCTCAAGCCACCATTCCAAGGCGGAGTTACTCTCAACCACACGATCTCTGTCAGGTGAGGAAAACACACTATTTTATTCATAACTACTAATATTTTTTTTTAAAAAAAATATATACTTTGATACAAAATTATCTGTAAAATATCTTTAATTTTTCAAATACTTTATATTGACAATAATACGAAAACGAGTTGTATGATTAAATAATATTTAATAAGTAGATAGTTTAATAACATATCTTTAGATTAGAGGCTATAGTTAAAAAAAATTATAAATGCCTATTACTAATATAATTACGTAAAATTTAAAAAGGAAAACCTGATACTGCTATGGGAGGGATACGGTCTAAAGAAGAAAGTGTTGAATTTTGATTAAAATTTTATAATCATACAGTTTCTAAGTTCATTATAATTGTCCATAAAACCTTTTAATGAGTTACCTAAATACCCTAATCTAAAAGTACTTCGCTCAGAATCGTTTTTCGAACGTAAGGATTTATCATTGTATTCAAATTTAATTTTCAAATCAATATTTTAAAAGTATTAGGAAATAATAAGAATCGTATATAGATTACTCTAAAAATTTCAATTTTAATCAGCTATAAAAAAAATGAGACCTGGGATTTTCTAATTTTTTGATAATATGTTAATAGTAATATGTGAACATACTTCAGTAAAATTTTTAGACTTTAATTCCCAAAATTGCAAACTTTATCAACTATTATATAGATAATTTAGGAAATATTCCAAGTTCTATATTTTATAGAAAAATTAACATAACGGTTTCAAAATTTAATCAGATATAAATAATACATATGTGAATTCTCAATAATATTTTCAAGTCTCTGAGTTCATAATTTCTTGAGTTATCGTGAAATAATTGTATTTGTTGAATTTCATTTTTTGTTAAAAATGGCATCTTTCATTTTTTGGAAGTTTTCCTATCACATAGGGTCAATTCTGTGAAAATCGAAACATTATTTCAGGTGGAAAAGGTGTCTTTAAACATAAAAAAAATAAAACAAAACAATAATAGGGCACACATTGTAAAACCAATACATTTTTCGCTTTGCTCGAAATCTAAAATTATTTATTGAATATTTTAAAATATAGGTGCCTATTTATATAAATGGAATTTTCGTAATTGAATTTAATAATTTCCCGTCTCGGTTTATATTCATTTCATGTTCCTATTATATTAATTATTAATTGAACAATATCAAGTAGATATAAATATTTCAATGATATTTATTAATAATTTCACATAAAATGAAGTTTTTGTTAGTTTTTTAAATGATTTATTAGGATAAAAGCGTGTATATTTCATCCGAACAGTTGAATGAAAAACGTCTAAAACGTGTACATTTAATAATAATATATTTTATTCGACTCTATCTGCTCAATGAAAGCAGTATAAAATAAAACGAATATATAATATATATAGTTATTACGACGCATTTATGGATTATTTTGTTTTGAACATTATGTATTATTTAAACGAGGTTTGCTCACAAACTGCATAAATTATATTATCTATCAAGGGATGGTTCGTATCGTAGAATTTCGTATCACCAACACTCAACTCGAATACAATTTAAAATATACAGACTTGAAGAGTTTTCCGTAATATTTTTTTTTTCAACGTACATTCAAAAGTAAAGGTATATAACATGACAAAAGTCAAGAGCGTTAAAAACTCAAGAATTTATTCGAGGACTCGACCGTCGGATCGCACGTTTTTATACCGTCGTCAGTAGAAAAATTCTACGAAAACACTGGTTTTCTATTGCAGTGAATTATTTTAAAATAAAATATTTAATTGCAAACATAAAAAAAAAAAAAAAAAAGAATAAAAAAGATCAAATACAAGTACGAAACGCTCCGAATCGCATCAGTTTATCTACATTATTAAAAAATCTGATTTTAATACTCCAAACTAAGAATAATTAAATTCATTATTTTTGTTCTGTCGTGTTGAAATAAAACGAAACAAAAACGTCGTATCAACTGTAAACTGTAATATAATAAAATATTATATTATAATATTTGTCATTGTGAATAATTTTTGAAAAGTTTGTTAAAATGTGTTAATTTATCCCTTGTTAATTACCCGTTCGACCGACGATGAAAAAACTATTATTGCTCTCTCGGTACTATTGTTTTTTTAATTAGTTTTAACGTTATTAAAAAAAAAACCTCATCAAATCTAGCTTTACTTGAAAACAATCGTTGATATAATCATAACAATAATTAATAATACTATTTTTATATTATTATATTATCATCTTTTGAGATGTTCAACAATCTTCTTGATAAGAACATTAGTATTCTGTATCATGTTTAGCGGTTCGTTTTCCTTCATTCATCCGTTATATTCTGTTTGGAACGTTATTATATGTTATATTATATTGCTCTGGTATAATAACATCCACTGAGAAACGTCGGCGATATTATTATTAATCTTATGCATAATACACGTGACTCAACACGAATAATATTAATACGTCTCGTTTTAATTATTTCCAGACGTCGCCATATAGCGTTACGTCTTTGAGTCCAAAATATAATACTGTACGCTATATTTGTGGTTATTTTAGGAATGGAGTATACGCATTGCGTGATTACAAATTTACAAATCGTAATGGCACGAAGGCGTGTAATGATTTCAATAATGATTGATATATCAATAAAATAATTTACTATATAAATCCCGAGGATTTGATAAACATAAGAAAATCGTTAAACTAATGTTCAACTTCGTACAAACTGAACGAATCATCATTTTGATAAAATAAATATTAATCATTTTTTAATATGAATTATTTTCGTTTTATTACGAGTACAATATTAATTTTATTACGTTCTCGTATTGAAATAATTATGTATTTATAATCTTGATGTATGTTGAAGTTATCCTTAAAAATAAACCACTTTCGACTAAGACTAAAATAGAATTTGGACAATTATTAATGTTGTACATTTATTATAATTTCGATTAAATATTTCATAAAATATGATTAACACAAAAATACTCTTGAAAATTTAAAATCGATATTATGAACCTTGGTTTTGAAATATTTTTATTCGAATGAATTTGTATATTTTTCTGGTTCATTTTTATGTATATGTACAAGAAAATAATTTATTTACCATAACGATGTGAAATAAAAATGAAATTTCATTATTACAAAATTATATATTTTTTTATGATGTTTACAAGCGATAATCAAACCAGTATTTAAATAATAATTAAACTTCATGAAAATATATTAGTTCTTAGTAGTGCGAAAATAAATTTAAATTGGTATAATATTGATTTAAATTTATTATTAAAATTTTTTATAAATATTTTATAGGAACGATATTTACGTATTTTGTAAGGTTGCTGTAAATAATATTTTCATGGCAAAAATATACTTGTTTTTAATTTAAATTTTGTTTAACGTACCAATTTGGTATGCAATTTCATATTTCTATACATAAATTTAATTATATAATTACATAAATTAGGCGTTTAAAATTATAATTGAAATGACGATTTTCGCACTTACCTTTATTTGAAAATGTAAACTCAATATAATAATGTTTTTGTTTACAGACCCAACAGAATCGTTTCGCGAGAGATACGCCGACGGCCAACCTGTTCGATACGCCCAAGTGAGTATATAATATATTATAATATCCTAAAATTTGTGAAATGTGAAATTAACGACTAAAAAAAATTTAATTAAAAATTAATTTTTGAACTTTGCTATCATTTTTAAAGCGTGACGACCGGGACGGATGCTGTGCCGCTTATAGCCAGTCTCAAGCGACAACAATTCGCCAGTTTACGATCGGCGACCAGTTATTCCAGCGATGAAGGAAACGTGATAGAATTCACTCCTCTGGCGCCACTGGCCAGGCTAGATTCTTTACACGAAATGGTATATACATAAAAATTACTTGAATTATTTATAACGGTTGCGATTTTAATTAACTTCATATATTGTATTATGTTACCGACACATGTCATATCGCCAAATTTTGAAAAAATGACATTAAATTTAATTCCTTCTCCTCGTAACGAGTATTTCGCTTACATTCATACATTCAATAATAAGAATAATTACTCTTTAGTTTTTTTCGATACGTATCGGACATTCAAAAATTTATATTGTTCAAGCTCCTATTGTTCAAGCATCCGAAGCGTATCAACGAGTTCATTGAAAAATAATTAATTAATCGATGCAGGAACTTGTGTTGTGCAATTTAATTAACTTTTCAGTCCGACGATGTGTATCGTATTCACTGAGTATATAAAGAAGAAGAAAATAATTTGCACTATATCGATATCACTATATACAAGATCAAAAGTAGCTATGGTAGTTTTTTTTTAAAAAAAAAAAAATCGCATTATTTTTAGTAATAATAATTATTATTTTTAAAACAACTCAATCAACTACACTTACACGAGTCTTCTAATTAAAATATTATCAAATCAAGTTCAATTTTTGAAATTACGGTTATAATAATATGACGTGTTATCCTCTATAAAACGTGGACGAATTTTCCAAATCGTATTTTGTAGGTATACTCTAAATCCTTTTTTTTTTTTTTAAAAAAAAAAAATTAAATTAATTTAACAATTATTATAACGAGCGTTTACTAAAATAAGTAATACCTACATAATATTTCTAAATACTGTGGCTAATTTTAACTTTTTTTTTTTTTTACTCAACAGGATACATCCGAAACACAAAGTCACACAAGTAGTACGACAACGAGCCCGACACACCAACAACAAGGGACCGGTTTCTAGCGATTATGACCACACTTTTCTCAAGGGCCAACATTCACGAGCTTCTTTTCGACTCATGTTTTACTTTCGTTTTATTTATTGTTGTTTTTTCTCTTTTAATTTTTTTACATAATATATATATTATAAATCACCACAAAAGCTTTGCGCTCGAATAACGTTGTAACTGTATTATTATGTATCCATATTGTAAGTTGTAATATTACAAAATTATAACATGTCACCCACTATTGAAATTTTTACACAAGTATTTAATGAAATAATAATAATTATAATAACAAAGACAAAACGTTAATGTAGAATTATTTGTAACGAGGAAAATGTATTTACGTTTTATATACGCGCATACATAATTTATTATTACTGTTTAAAACATAATCGAAAAAAGACGAATAATTTTTTTTTTTTTTTTATTAAAATAAATTATATTTATATAGTGAATTTAAAAGATCGAATTACGTTTTAAATAGACAAAGAGCAATTCAATTCGGGAATTTACTTGGTTTTTATTGTATAAACTATATATTATTATAATATTATATACGTACGGAATATTAAATTTTTATATTTTATAGGCATAATTTTTTTATCAAATAGCAATTTTTAATACACCATTCGCTTTATAGAAAGCCATTTGTACATTTTTTTTTTTTTTTTTTTTTTTTTTTGTTCGTGTTTGTTTTATAATAGTAAATATTTAATTACTGTTAATCGATTCTGTGTCGTTATCAATGATGGTATTACACCTTGTGAAGTTTCGGATATTTTTTTTTCTTTTCAAACCGTTTTATATATATATATATATATATATATATATATATAAAAATATTATTTCAATTTTACCTAAGCTATAATTTTTATTTAACGAATCAGAGTCATGAACAATAACGAGTGGAACGTATAAGCTAATATGAACATATTAATTTTTTTTTGTATAACATCTCGGTCGTTGTATCTGCAGCTTTGAGGATTTATTATTGTACGATTTAAGATTCATTTTGGAACGTATAAAATAATCCTCCATGGCGCCATCCAATTATATTAAAAATAAATTATATTTTTCGATTTTATATTAAAGTTTTAAATTATAATGGAAAAAAAGCGTTTTTTTCAATATTATTATCTCGTTTCAATATTATTATATTATATTATTATATCCCCAACCATTGTTCGTGCAATAATAATATAATTTATTATGTTATATTATAATAATTGTTTTTATCCACGCGCTCACGTTAATGTACTGTCAAATTTTTACATTTTATATTTTATAAGTATATTTGGAGGAAAAATGATTAATATATAACGAACACCAGTATATTATATTAATAAATATTATTCCTGTTAAAAATTGTTTATCACCATCAATAATTTATTTTATATTGTTTTGTTATTAAATAATTATTTGTATTAAGAACAATCAACTTTTGTAGTTTGAACAAGGCTAATTTACTCTAAATTTGCAACAAGACGCAAAAGATAAAAAAAAAAAAAAAAAAAATATATAAATATATATTATATACTATATTAGTTATTATATCTACTATGACTGTTATATATACGTATTTTAATAATACTCGTAAAAATAAAATTATCAATCGAAATAAATTGTAGAAAAAATAAAAAAAGAGAAAAATTTATTCATTTTAAAAGTATATTTTATGAATTTGCTATTATCGACCAAATCCTTAAATATATATAAATTTAACTCGGAGCGAGACTTCAGATGGCTTCGAAACAAAAGTAAGAATAATTTTTGTGACTTTAAATTACATTGTTTTACTCATAAAATGTATGATACATGTTATGAGGGCAGGTAGGTATACTGGCACGTACACAAAAAATTTTTGGGAAGGGTTCATAGGTTACATCAAGTACCTTATATATAAAATTTACTTTAAATGTCAATATACGTGTTTAACTACTAAAATTTTTAAAAACAAATTTTGGGGAGGTTTAACCCCTAAAATGTACCCTTATACATATATACGTGTCAATGTGGTACGTATGATTTGAAATTAAATAATTAATGTAAAACGTAGTGGAATATACCGTTTATAAGTCGAGAGACGAAGAAATAAAAAAAAAAATTGTATCGTTCAAAATACAAAATACTAATTAAAACGATGTAGTAGTCGAATATATCATTTACAAGTCGAAAAATCAAAAAAATTAAAAACAATTTTTTTTCGTTCATAATACTAGATAACACGTTGAAGTATGTGACGTTTCCGCTCCTTTTAGGAAGCTTACAACACACCCATTGCATAAGGGGATTACTTAATCAATGACCAACCGCGTACCGCGTAGTACCATTGAAGGTGTGTCGGTAGAGTTAGTAGGTTTTATAGAAATAAGCGGTCTGGCTCTGGGGCTAATAAGGATTGATGGAAATAAATGATAACATGATGTGAAGGTATTGATGTGTATTTTAATTGAAACTTACATATAGTACAGATTTTAGTCAGGTCGACAGGTCATAAAAAATGGGGGTTCATGAGGAGAAAATATTTGATGATTGAAATTGGTGTGGAACTGTAGACTGTAGCTATACTGTGAGTATTACAAAGTGTTCCTATTTTGTGACTATTTTGAACGAAAAAAAAAATTTTCAATTTTTTCGTTTTTCAACTTACAAACGATATATTCAAAAAAAAATTTTCAATATATATATTAATTTACACGTTGATATATTCGAATATAGGTATCGTTTACATGTCGAGGAACTAAGAAAATAAAAAAAAAATGTTTTCGTTCAAAATACTAGTTAACACGTTGTAGTAGTCGAATATATCGTTTACAAGTCGAGGAACGAAGAAATTTAAAAAAAATTTATTTCGTTCAAAATATACTAGTTAACATGTTGTAGTAGTCGAATATATCGTCTAAAAGTCGAGAAAAGAAGATAATATAAAAAAAATTTTTCGTTCAAAATACTTGTTAACACGTTTTAATAGTCGAATAAATCGTTTATAATTTGAAAAAGAAAAAAATTAAAAAAAAATTATTTTTCGTTCAAAGTACTAGTTAACACGTTGTAATAGTCGAATATATCGTTTAAAAGTCAAGAAACGAAGAAATTTAAAAAACAAATTTGTTCACAATACGTGTTGTCACGTTGTAGTAGTCGAATATATCGTTTATAAGTGGATAAACGAAGAATATATGAATATTTTAAATTACTAAATTTAGTCGAATATACATTGAAAACGCATTTATTGAGAAACGCCTTCTATTGATTTCAATTTTGTGTTTGATTTCATAACTAACAAGACGGTTTTTGTGTTAAGGACTTAAGGTGATTATGTTTTTAATAAAGAATAAATAGATTTTTCTTGTGCAATAAAATAGCAAAAAAAAAATAAAAAATCTAAAGCATTTCTCTATCGGTACCTATTTATATTCGTTATTTTTATCGATTATCTTCGTCTTTATACAATACTATCTTCATAAACGAATAGTTTTAGAAAATCGCAGATATCATATCATATAAAATTATTATTTAAAAAAAAATAACGTCAACAAAATAAATTTCGATATTATAGTCAACGGAATAATATTGTTTTTCGAACGGGTTGGCGGCAAAATATCTTAAACGATGAATCGTCGTGTCTCGTGTGCGAACAATCGCGCAAGTCCGGCGTTAGCATCGCCGTCATAACAACCCGGCGCTCGCGTTTACACACGGCGTGTATCCGATACCGCTAACAGTAGTCGTAAACATATCATCAAAGCGGCGCGCAGTATACCGCGGTAACAGTTGTACACGACGATCATTTCGGCCATGGACTCGAAACCAACTGATCACCGTAAGTCCAAACGTGATTACCGACACGCAGAATCTCAATTGAGGAATCTTAATACAAAAATTGTAAGTGTAACGCAAACACAAACCGTCCGATCGGCTTAAGAATTAATTTTATCTCGATAGTACTTTCAACCATCCCTTGTATTGATAATTGTTGGATCTTGGATATATACTTGACCTACGCTAATCTTTTAAAAATAAACTTATAATTTTGAATAATAATAAAAATAATAATATAATACAAGCGTGTAGACGATTTCGCCAAAGAAAATAAATAAACGATTAAAGATTAATCTGAAATATCATTAATAAGACATGACAGATTAAAGGAATTTTAATCAGGTATCGGAGCTTATTATAATTAAAGTATTATGGCAGAGATAAGCAACCACCAAGTTTCTAATTAATTTTTTAGAACGTTACTGAAAAACTAAAAAAAAATAATTTACCGTAATACATTTTTATGTATATTTTTTGTTTTTTTTTGTTTTTTTTTTTTTTTTTTGAATCAATATTTTACCGAAACGTTATTTTTATAATAAAATATATAAATAATCCTAGGATATATAAAATTCGTCCCTCGTTATAGATTAATATTAAAATTTATTGGTTAATATTGGGTAAATAAAAATCATAAAATGATTATATATTTAAGTTTTCAATCCAATTATTAATTTTTTTCAAAAAAATTATTTTATTTAAAAAATGTAATTACATATTAAACTTTAAAAATATTTAAAATTATTGAAATTATTAAGAAACATATTTCAAACGTATAATTTAGGCATGTTTATTGTATTACTTGATGAATATTTAATAAAATAGTTAATTATTTATAAGCAGGTACAAAGGATATTTTATTTTTTTTTTTAGAACGTTATATTATTATCAAAATCGATACTAAATGATGGGTATTTGGGTATTCTTTATGGCAAGAATTTATACGATTTTTTTTTAGTGTATAGTTTATATTCAAGTACGGGACAACTAACATAAAACTCGGAAAATTACCATTTTAAAGCATGATATTTAGATAATATATTTAAGCAGGAGGATTTCTGGATTTATTAATATATATTATTACACCTACTAAAATAGTAGGAAATAATAATAAATAAAACATATTTTAAAAAATCGATAAATTCTATCATTTTTTGCATTATTTTGAATTTTAATAAACTGAATACCTAGCTATATTTATTAAACATTTCATAATATAAATAAATATTACTTAGTTTTACCAAGAATATTATCAAAAATGTGTATTTAATTTTTAAAATTATAAATATTTAATCAATAAGTCAATACTTTTCAATAAAAATATTAATTAATAGTTTAAATAAAAATTCATTAATACTAATAATAATATATATATATATAAGTATATTGATAAGTTTGCTCTTATATTTTGGTGAGGTATTTTCGTATTTAATCTCAAACATTTAGAATTGATTTTCACTTTAAAAAGTGTAAAATATTTGTAGAAGTTTTTTTTAAAAAAAAATTTAAGTACCTAATTGTACTTTTACTTTCAAGAATATTGATCATTATTTTAATATTTATTTATTGAGACATTATTTTGTATTACATATTTTTTATATATATACATAAAACAACATTTTTTTAGACTGTTAAATAATTATAAATAATATATGAAACAATACAGCACTGAATTTGTACAAACTTAAATATTCTTCATTCATTAATAGCACTTTATAAGTCAAATTTTTAAAATCAAGTTTAAATGATGTATAGAGTAAAAAGATTAAGTTATATTTTATTGTATTCAAAAGTATAAATCAAAATGTTGTGTATCGTAAAAAGAAAAAACGTATAAATGAAAAAACTTTTAATTTGTGTATTAAACTAACAGTAGTTTCTAGTTTAGAATATATTTTACAATAATTTATTTTTCGTAAAAATTTCAAATATTTCATCAAAATGATATTATATTGATTTGTTTGCACTCGTATTATTATAATTTTACTTAAATTCATATATACAGTTTGTTAATATTTTTTTTCAATTTATTGTTCATTAAAATTAGGTCGTTAGTTATTATTTTCATGTAATTTCACAACTATAACTGTAGGTATATTTAAAATTTTAAACTGCAATATATTTATGATTAAAGTTTAAATATTAAAATTGATTTTGCCATAAAACATACTTACTCGCTAACATTGTTCCATCTTCCATCAATAATTTTATAGGTTACGATATAAACGATTACAAATAAGTTGTATAACAGTGCATGACACTAAGTTGAATGTATTAATATTGGACAGCTGTTAATGTAGCTGACATTTCAAAGTTTTGGCATTTTATGTACGAGTAAACTCTTTTTCCTTTTATAGAATCTAATTAATATTATAATAATAAAAATATTTATTTTTTTATTCAATTTTTTACGGTACCTACTATCATTAATATCCTCAATTTAATATATTACCTATATATAAATATATTATGTAATGTTTATATATTTAGTGAAAAAGTTTCATTGAAACGTAATTCTTTAATAAATACAATTGTTATAATTATTATTTTTTTTATTATTGAGAAAAAATATAATTAAAATTGCATAAACATGAATATTTTTTTATTAGGGAATTTATTATTAATATTCTTATAGTGTAGCCTATTACAAGTTTCAATTTTATAATTTTCATAATTTTCATATTTATTATAAAATATTTGTTTTATTCATTAAAACCATTTTAACCATTTAACCATTTTAATATGCACAAAAAACGAAATATAGTTTACAAATCCATAATAATAATATCAAAAAATAATTATAATATGTCTAAGTTAATTATTTGAACATATTTTTTTTAGCAATAATATATTATTATTTGACTTTTATCACTTGATTATTAAAACGTTATGATTTTTTTTTAAATACTTAATGAAATACTTATAATACAATTTATATATAATCACAACTTAAGAATACTTATTAACATTGGCGTGCGTAGATTTCAAATTCAGAGACAGCAGAAAATAAATTCTGACCAATTTTTGAAGAAATCCTGTCCATAATTTAATTTATTTTATGTAGTAAATTAGTTATATCACAACATTATATTATAAATTGTTTATTTATATCATTAGTTATTTGAAAAATATTGAATTGATTAAGATAATTTTTTTTTTTTACAAATAATAATGTTATTTAGGTATGAAAATTTAATTTATCAATGATAATATTTAATAATTATTAGCAGCCCAAATAAAAATTTAGGGGCAATATTTTCTGCATTTGATGCTCCCGTGCGCACGCCGTATATGCTTATTAAGTTATGTACCTATTTTATTATTTGTTTTTAAATTAGGTTTTAATGGTAAATACCAAATATATTCGTTTGACGTTTATTTATTATATTATGAATTTATTGTACTTCTGTGAAGATGATTAACTTTGTTGATAAATATTATACATATTGATTAACAATTAAACAACATGACATAATATAAATTTGAGTATTAAAATTCTACCCAACTCATTTTTAAAACGTGAATCATAAAAATAAATTATATACAACTATATTCAGTTACACTAGTATGAATTGTAATATATTCACAATCCTACATGAAGTTGCATCCCTAAAAACGTACTCATTTATTACTTTTACAGAGCCATTATTTTTATTCTCTGCGTCCACAGCATTATTACATAATATATACGATTTCACCCCTATTTCTGAAAAATAAAATGTTTTAAATAAGTTGTACAATTTAATATTGGTACATTTACGAAACATAACGACTAGAGACGAATCGAATAAATATACTTACACAATCATGTGACGTATATGTTTTATTATGCAAGTTGTTTGTCCGAAGAATTCTGAATGAAAAGTATATGAAATCATAATAATTGATTGTTTGAAATACGACACTGATGTATAATAATAAGATTATTTTTTTTATCTTACTCATTGTAGTAGATTTCTTTTTATAATATAATATTCCCTTCGAAATAATATAAATAATTAATTATGTTTTCAAATATGTTCTGTACGATGATAATATAATAATATACGATTTTATTATTTCTTAAAAGTATAAATAATATTGTTGGTATAATATTCAGCGCTGTACTTTATTATTGATATAAAATATATCTACTTTATTAGATTATTTTTCGCGAATTACTGTTATATCTTATATATTTGACATTTATTTTTTTTCATACTATACATCGTACTAAATCTGAAGTAAAACTATACAATATAATATAATATATGAGGTTACTGACCAATTTTTTTTTTTTATCTTATTTTGAGAAAAATGAAGACTATACATTGTTTATATCTTTAATGCGGTCGAGGAATTCTATCCAATCAACCATCCTTGTAGTTAAAAGAAGGCAGAACTGAAGGCATAAGGATTCTTTAAATAAAAATGAGGATAAAAATACTACGGTATAAATAAATAAACAAATGAGAATCTGTTTGAGGTAAAGGTAAAATAAAACGTCCGAGGGATTTTAACAGATTGAAATTGTTGCGGAAAATAACAATATCGTAAAAACTAACATAATACAAAGATGCATTCTGTAAAATAAAATAAAAAAAGAAACTATTTTTGAGAAACGAGTATGCGAGTACGACCAATCAATTGGAAGACCCGTCCTATGTTATGGATGACGTAAGAATTGCGAAAATAACTAGCTGCATTGATAGTAGGTCTTCGATTCGATTAAAACAAAAATATAGTTTATCGTTTATGTAGACAACTTATTTTTTTGAAATGTATATTTTATACTATATAACATTATATTTATTATATTTCGTTATGTTTCGATGCTAAATCCTAATATTATAATATATTATTTAATATATTGTGTAATAATAATAATTTATATAATTGAAATTCGTGTAAACTTATATTATAATATGTAATACATACTACGTAATACAATTTATTTATAGGGTATAATATACTGTACTTCATATAATTTACTAATAATTTCAAAAAACTGTTGACGAAGAAACACTATGATAAGAAAAAAAGTTTATAGATATAAATATCGTTTAAATAGTATTTATGGAAAAGTATGAAATTAAAATTTCGCCTAATGGTACTTTAAAATACGTATGATTATTAAAAATATACGTTTATAAACTAGAGATTTAAAATATTAGAATACGTATACAATAATTTTTTTACCAGATGCAATTATTAGTTGGCGAGATTTATTTATTATTTATTATTGCTTGATATAATTTTATATAAATAACGAACGAATAACTGAGAAAATAAGCGATTTTTTTTTTTTTTTTTTTTTTTTTTTGTACAAATGTATAATTCATTGAATTTCTGTAATGTTGTTCCCGTGTCAAATAGTATTCGCGTCAGTATCGTTTACACGTATTGACGTCACACGCGTCTCTCGAGAAATCAATTCATAGTTGGTTTTGTTTTTTCCTCTCTCGTTTTGGTTGCCCATTCCAACAGATTTCCATATAATAAGTGTGTCCTAGACGAAATTTTTATATCCCTCTTTTGTTACATCGCAATAGTTATTTTCCTATATAAAAATACAATATTTAGTAATTGACATATTCTACTTTTGATTGAACACATAAAATAATTTAAAAGTTTAACATCTTATCCTAGGATATAATTTTAAATTCCCGATCCTGAAAGAACTATATTATTTTTAACGCATAAAATAAAAATTATTACGTCTGATGATCGTTGAAAATGCTCCTTTAAGTATGAAATACTCATAATATAGGCTTATTTTTAAATGTATTTTGGTACGTAATATATGTTGTAATAACATTATTCATATAAATGATCAAACATCAGAAATTGTTTACCAGGAGGATATAAATATTAAATACGTGCTTCTTTAAGAAATAATCTTACGAGGCTACGAAAACTAATTATAAACGCAATGAACTATTATGTAATATTTTTTAATATTATAATAAAAGTAAATACTGTTTTTAATTCATTCGTATTTGTAATATTTATATAATATGAATTAAATTCATTGAAAAATATAAATGTTCAATTTAATTAGAATATATTTTTTATTTTAATTTTTAATTTTTTTTGTTTATTAATGAATTTTTTTATAATAACAAGAGTGGTAGTGCTTATTTATGTTGTTTATCAAAAATAATTAAATTATTAACTTATAATCTATTTTTAAATTAGAAAATTTTAAAGGGTGATTTTTTTTAAATTTTATATGTCCATTCACGTGCAAAGTGACTAACACACTTAAAATTATAATTTATAATTATTTATTCTATAAATTTTTTCCATAAAACAAATTTTGTTAAATTTATTTTATTATATTAACTGAGGGACCGAGTTAAATATATTTTTATGTTTTAAACTTTCTATATATATACTACGAAATTAAAAAAATAAATAAATATACATCATTATTTTAGACTAAAAATAGCATGTCTAAAATTCTAAATTTATCTGTGAAATTATCGTACAAAATTATCTTATGTATATTGAACTAAATTTATAACACGTCATCCAGGATTATTTTACAATTAAAAAAGTATAACGTACGTCAAAAAAATTTGTTGTTGTTAAACATTTCAAAACCAACTTCTGGTCAAATATCAATATGTGTATTTAATAAATTTAATAATTTCAAATTATGTATATTAAAAAAAAAAAAAAAAACGAGTTGTACCAAATAATACATAACGTATTTCCATTAATCATATCATACGAATAAAGGTTATCATAATGGATAAATTGTCAGCTACAAAATCGATTAATTTTTTAAATTACTGAGAATCAAAGTTTTCTAAAGTAGAGCATTCTACTGTTAAGGCTTAAAACGATTATTGGTATACTATTAGTGCCTTTTAAATCACTTCCACCAAGTATTTTACAATATGTGCGTCATCGTGAAATTATTATAATCCTATTATACTGTTATATCATTAACAATACAAGTTGCCGGTTTACTAGTTATTTCTATTCAATAAAAAAAAAAAATAAAATAAATACGTTTTACACTTTAAAAACATTTTTTATTTTTAAAAACTTTACTTTTTTCCTTGATTTCTATGAATGTTGATTTTTTAAATATTTTTTTTTTAATTTTGATAACACTTTTCACAAATATAAAGTTATAAAAATTAAACCTGTTTATATAAATTGTATTTGAAAACTATGAAATCATTTTGAAAATTCAATAATAATAGCAATAATACGTACATTAGAAAAATGGTTGGTTAGTGAATTCATATTCTAATTAAAAATAAATAAATTAATTTAATATAATATGTATATTGATGTGAGTAATTTGAAATATATTTGATATCTATTTGATTAGGTATTAATTTTCGTCAATAATCAATGTCCTCAGTAGTTTTGCCAAACAAGTAATGTCAAAAACGGAGGCGAATTTATACGATTTGTGGCTTCGATACACGAGTAAAAGGGAATAATAATGCGAGTTACTGACTGCAAACTAGTGAGATAATTATCACGATTATTCGTATGAAATAATACGAAATTCTCGTCGGTTTGATTACAAATCGAATTCGAAATAATGTCACAATATCAAATTTAATGGTCTCACAAAGTACGAGAAGTCAAAATATTTATATTTTGTACCATGGTATGCAAGTGCGATAGTTTTAGCCAATAACATTAACCATAATTATTATAATAATATCTGTATTGTAATTTATAGTTATATATTTAATGACTATAATGTTTTAGAGAACATAAATTTAATGTTAGCAAATAACTCTGTAAGCAGCCGTTTCTACCTACCAATATAATCAATATAATATACTTGTATTATATTATATGCGTGTAAAATTACCACTTTAGGAGGTTAAAAAAAAAATAATAATATGGGACATTATAATATTTTATATTCGTTTATAGCTTTTATAAATGTTTGATGCTATATATTTAAAACGTTTATAGCTCCTTTTCCATTTTTATATTTAAATATTTTAAATACATTTTATATTATTTTCAACATTTTCATCATTTTTTTTTAATTTTATTTAGTATTAAGTATCTCTAGTATTCGCCATACCATTCATATATCATTATAAAAATTAAATTAAAATTGTGAAATAAATTTTTTAATTAAAAATTTATATACCTACCTATTTTAATTATTATTGAAAGGTTTTCGTGAAGTATATTTTAATTGTTTTCAAATTTTGCGAACCAAATTATACTTAAAACGATTGATATCTGGTATATTACATGTTCGAAATCCATTGATTCTCTTAAATCGATCTAATAAGGTATATACCTGTATGAAGGATTTTAATATTTTCTAAGATTTTTTATTTTATCATTTTTACCAAATTTTATAATTTATTCGTAAAATTTAAATTATTATTTTATAAAATTATTATTTGTTATCGAGTTGACATGATCGATTTTGCTTAGTAATTTATTATAATCCATCAAATTTATCACATTGACCAAGATTAAGTACTTTAAACATAGAGGAATTAATGGTCTAATTCATAAAACAGTGTGAGAAAAGACGCTATACGGAGGAGATACTTATATAATTTCACCTACACTAAAATATAATTTTGTAGGAAGTAAATTAATTTTGTGTAATTTTTAATTACTTATTAAATTATTAAAAATGCGCTGTCTAAGAAATTTCATGATCTAAATGTGATGGAAAAATAATATCATCATCTGAATGTAGTTCATTATAATACTGGTTATGGTGGTATGCGTACAGCCGTGTAGAGCGCATAATATTAAATTAGTATTTTCGATTAAAATATATATTTCCTTATTTAAAATTTTGAACCGAATAAAATACGAGATATTACTATATATATTGAAAATTAATAAAAGTTAACGAGTTATATTATTTTCCACATAGTTAATTCAAAACGTTATAAAAAGCTGGACGATTTTTTTTTTATAACGTATTAAATCGTACACATTTTTAATAAAGCAAAAAAATTAAAATTTGACCAATTATTAATTTCGCTTTATTTTAAATATTTTGTGTCTTGCTTCGTGTAAACGTTAAACAAGAAGTATTTTATTATTGACAAAAATATAATAACATTCGCAACTAAATAATTGGTAATAACAATAATTAAAATAACAAACTATGCGGTCGAACTACTGAAATTAAATAAAAACAACGATCGTTGTATATTATGTCTCCATGATATGCCCTCGGGTTATGATATCATCCAGGCTTGTACATCTTATTGAATGCATACGGTGCTCTCGATTTAGTGGCCAGGTAAAAATTACCCCTAATTCTGAAAAAAAAAAAATGTTAGGTTAGGAAAAAATGAAAAAGTATTAGCAAATTTTGTTGTTTTATTTTTATTTATGTTCACGTACTTTTTGTTGACTGCCAATCCCATGTACTGTACACGTTGATCATTCGAGTATGCGAAATTTTTAAAACATGTGCCATTCGTGAAAGATTGATAATTCGTACAACGCAACGACGGAAAGCCAGTAGGATTGATAATGGATTCAGCGTAATATTCCCACGCACGGTCGTGACTACAAGAGACTGAAAATTTGATACGTTTGATTTTTTTTTTTTTTTTTTTTATAAAATTGGTTCGCGCTATTTTTTATTCATATTTTTAAATGTCCTAATTCCAATTCAGTCGACAAAAGAAAACTATTTATTAATATTAAATGAACAAATTTTAAAACTCGTATTCTATTACTACTCGTCATAACAATTATTTGGTATTAACGTATTTTACAATTTCAATCGGCTAAAAAAGTAAAAACTATCAACGGTTGCACGATAATAGTTTAAATATAATTTAGAAAATAATTTTCTTCTCTCGGTTGTAGTATTTTTTTTTTCTTTGTTTGTTTATAACTCGATATTAAAATGGAATTAAGATGAAAATTTTTTGTCCGTGAATATTTTTTCAAAAGACTATAATAATTAATAATAATATTATATAAGGTGTCCATGGTAACATTCACATACCTACTTATGTTTCTTTAAAGTTTTAGCGATCGTAAAACTTAATGCTATTCATAAACTTTTCGTAGTTTTCCCAAAATATTGTGATACGGCAAACTTCGTTCATTTCAAATGTATTTCTTTAGGTATAATAATAATATATTCTATTATGTCACACGAATGACACAAGTTTCAAACGTAATAATTAATTAACCGTATTTTAGTCGGTATGAAATATTGTAAAGTACCTAACAGGTAAAATAATTAATTTTTATATATATTTTTTTTTTCAAACGCGAATACTTCTTATAGTAAATTATTAGAATCGTTCGTTTATTTTTGTGTTATAAGATAACTAATCAACGCTATCACCACTCGATCACCTGTTTTCAAAATTAATAATAATTATGTTATGTGGTCATACGTGTACGTATCAATAATATTATAATAAATCCTATATTGTCTTTCCGAAAAATCCGTTTGTGTTAGTAGTTTGTTGTAATATTTCAAACAAAACACTTTTTAATACCACTTTTTATGTAACCTTTTACAAATTATGTGCAATATCCAATAAGCATGTTTTATATCCTGCTGACACGAGAAAAAAACTTGTACATAATATTGAGTAAGAAAATAGGCGCCTATCTGTGACACCACTGCAGACACTTCGCGAGAATTTATTATATTAGGTAGAAAATCACATTACCGTAATATAATTTAAGTCTTTTTGTGGGCTTACTGATATAATATAAATATAGAAAAGATTTTTGACTAATATATTCGGACGGTTAGAGCGAGTATAAAATAAAGTAAAAATTTAAAGCACATTTAGACCAGTCTTCTTGAACAGATATGCACATAGATTTGGTTGTGAATACAAAAGAATGTTTCAGTAAATAGACAAAACATTATATTATAAACCGTTCGAAAGTTTTTTAAATTTTATTTGACTCTCTGATTTAAATTTATTTATAATATATATATTATATATAAATATATAATTTTATACCTATTTATTGATATAATTAATATGAATGAAATATAATAATTTTTAATTTACTTAATATTATTTTAAATAAACAAGATAAATAAAATGGAATGTGCCTATCATTTTCCTAAAAACAATATTATTGATAATGTAGTATAAAAGTTTTTTCGATGATTAATGAATTTATTTTTTATTATTATTAAAGAATGTTAATAAAATATTACAAAAATTACTATTTATAAATGAAATTAATTAAAAACTCTGTTAAAAGAAATTCGTAGATTTCATTATTATATGTGTTTGAAATGCCTTTTTCCTTGAATTAAGTTATTTTAAAGAATGTTGTTTATCGTTAACATTTCATAATTCATCATGAAAACACTTTCGGATTATTTTTATTTATATATGTAAAATCAGTATTTGAATAAATTAAAAATAAATACCATAATAAGTTTAAGTTATTTCTTTAAATAGTTATTTTTTATTTTCAAACTACTACCCCAGGAAACATAATAATATGTATTATCATATATACTCGTACATATTATATACGATAAAATCATATAAAATATAAAATATTTAAATAATATTAAACGCTACATGAAATTGATAAATAACGTGTATTATTTATTATTTACTAGGAAATAATTAAATAGGTAAGCGTTCTTTATAGGTACAATAAAAACGATTCCAATATACTAATAATAAAAAAACTCTTCCTCTTACATTTTAGATGTTGAAATTATTAATATAAATATTATTCTTATTATTATTATTATTATTATTATTATTATTATTATTATTATTATT
>JAIUCT010000020.1:3463889-3499541 GCA_021307375.1 Tetraneura akinire | reverse complement strand
TTATTATTATTATTATTATTATTATTATTATTATTATTATTATTATTGTCGTTATGGCGTTTAAAAAAAATCTGAATATTTCCAATAAAATACCTACCGTCGAGAATAAAAGCATTTTGAACGTATAACTTATCACGTACCTACGGTTTAAAGTATTTTTCAATAACGGTATAGTTCCATAAATATTTTTCATTCGCAATCAATTATTAACTTAACTTAAATCCGATCACATCGCATACCGTGGTCGACTGTAAAACCAGTAATATATGGCTATAATAGTGATATGACCTATACGCGATTTTTATGGTATATATCATATATGCACTCACTCTTTTCGCGTATTTCGAAATACGACCACCGAGAAATGAGAATGTAATATAATTATATTTTATAATAATATATATTGACACGGGGACGGTGGCATGTAATAAAATGAAATGAAATAGTGTTATCGTGGAAATCCAACCGTATTTTTGATGGGAAAAGCGCACGCGGCTGCCGTGTGCAATAATAAAAGTACATATAACTGCGTAGGCAAAAATAATACACCGTCATATCGTTTGGAGACCGATCGTAGTGTAATATTCTCTTCGCCATAGAAATATATTTTTATTCTCGTAAAGTCATAACACTCTCATCATTCGTTTCTTTTCTAATTTGAAAAATTTCATAATACGATATTATAGTTAAAAATCATAAAATTGTATTTTAAGAACGACTGACTAATATAATATAATATCAATATGTATAAGTACTCTATATAATAGATTATATCTTCTCGTGACGAATTTAAATGAATTATATTTTATTATAATGTAATTTACTTATATGAATTTAGTGTATAAAATTATTGAAATAAAAAAAAGAAAAAAAAGGTAATTTTTACGTTTCAAGTAATATTCTTAGAGATTAGAGGTAAAGACAATAATATTATATTGTATACACGAGTATTACCTATTATAGTATACTATACAGCAATTATATATGGAAAGCTTTGAATTTTTAAAACTATACATTTTTGGTCTATTTCAGAAAAATAATATTTTTATCACATTGAAGCACACGTTTGTTTTACTAAATCCACGCATAATTTTCCATTATCAAAAAAAAAAAATAAATAAATAAATAAATAAAATGGATTACTCTGGATTATGATTTTGATATTTTGAGGTAACTCGGTACTGTATAACTAGGTTGAAAGTTATAAAGTCAATATACCCATCAATTATACATTTATAGGTATTAAATTTTATTCCATTATAGTTTTCCAAATTATAGAAATTAACAAATACATAATAAATTAATAAAGGTTTTTTTTTCGTATGCTTAGGACTGATTAGTTTATGTTTCAACAAACGTAAATGTTAAATAGTTTTGAATAGATAGTATATATTAACATACATCCTTTAGTTTTATTTAGTTCCAGATTAGGGTACCTAGTTATGATAAATTGATAATTGAATATACTTACTGATTCGGTCAATCACTTTAAATTTCAGTAGCTCATTTATTTTACATCCTGGTTGAGTTGGAAATCCACCGTTTGGAAAGAAATCTGCGTGCCCCAAAGACACTGGAAATCCATATATGCCGCCGTCTGTGTGGATCACGTCCACGAAATCTGCATCTGTCGATGTTAGATGACCCTGAGCGCCTTTCCACATGTATAAAGGGAATGCCGGGTCAAGTCCTAAACATAGGAATACAATCAAAACAGACATAATTTTCATAAATTCATTTTTGGCTAATAATATTAATAATTATTATTAACATGTTTAATTATGGGACATGATTATAATTATTATAACTAATGGCACAACTTAAAGGAGAAAATCAAAATTATTAATAAGTAGACTTACGGGCAATTATTTAAAGTCGAATGACGTATTTTTTGAGCTGCCAAAGTTTGTAAATTTTAAAAGTTTCAATAGAGATATATTATACACAAGACTAGTAATAATATAAAGTTCAGAAGAAGAAAATGTAAATATTTTTTTTATATTAGTGATCCTTAGGGATTAGGACCAAAAATATGATTATTTTTCCTATGAGAAAATGGATTACCAAAAGAGTGAAAATTTAATTTTTAATAAAGTAAATACTTATTTATGTATGAGTTTTAATATTCTTATTGCGATTATCTCCGTTACTACGTTATACATAATGTTGTAATTCCTCTAGTAGTTTAATAATTTTATCTTTTTATTTGGATAAAGAAACAAAAAGATAAAAAAAAATGAGATTAAACCTATTACTTAAACGATTCAGATAGATATTAATTCTGGTCGGTCTTCTGTGAA
The DNA here is from genome assembly GCA_021307375.1 of Tetraneura akinire. Classification (NCBI taxonomy): domain Eukaryota; kingdom Metazoa; phylum Arthropoda; class Insecta; order Hemiptera; family Aphididae; genus Tetraneura; species Tetraneura akinire. The sequence goes on along the minus strand of JAIUCT010000020.1, from coordinate 3,497,241 downwards.
CATAATAATTATATTTATAATTCCCTAATGTTATTTTTAAGTACAAAGTTTGTTGAAATTTATATATTTTAATATAATACATAATATTATATTCTACTTAATTTTTGTAGTTGAGATTAATTTAAGTTAGAATAGTTAGATTATAATATAATACTTTAGAAAAGCAAATTCGAAATAGAATTCTCAAAGTTGTCAGTTAATGAATAAAAATAAAATTTAAACGATATGAAGTCACGCGTGATAAAAATATTTGAAAATCACTTCTAAAATGGTATAAATATTATATAAAATCTATATGAGGATTATAAACAAATGAATTGTTAATTATTATATTTTAATTTTCATTGCGATTAAAATAACACTATAATAAAATATTAGATATTTTGTAACCCTAAACAGAAATTTGGTTTAGTTATAATAACATTAAAATTTATTTATGACTTACGGCATTGATCCCTTAGGTACATGTATTTAATTTAATATTACTTTAACCGATCATCGATTTTATAATAATAATAATTATTATATTTTAACATCGTAAAGATTTCCAAAACTAGCAGCTGCAGTGGACCAAACTTTAATATTACTACACTAAACGTAAACTTCTAAGTTTATATACGGCATGTGCCGTATTATAATCAATAAAATAATATTCCGTATGATATTATTATGATAACGACAAATCACAAACACAAAAATAATAATAATAATAATAATAATAATAATATCACCAAGTAAAATATTTATATTTTATATACACGTAACTAACTATAAGTGTGGTGTGGTGAACCTATACACGGTGCGTACAAAAAGTACAAACATAATACGTTTTATTTGAATACGTAAAAACTATATATTTTATAATTTTTGTGGTTTGTTTTATTTTTTAAAAATTTTTCATAATTAATAGTTTTTTTTTAAATATATTTAGATTTTACATTGAAATAATTCTTTTTTTTTTTTTTTTTATAATCTCGACTATTCAAATAACTTTTTTACCGTGAACATTTTTTTTTGTTTTACATAAAAAAAAAAAAGTTTCGTTTACCATTCTTTATTGTTTTTTGGCATTTAAACGGTGAAAATATATACATAATAATATTATGTTCAATCCCCGACTCACATTATGTGTAGTAAATGTAAAAATCGAATACGAATATGGTACTTAGGGACGTTGGATACACAGTACACACAGTATTTAAAGAGTATTATATAGGCAATTTTGGATTATTACTTATTTTTAATGTGCTTTGTATACTTAGCAAACGATTATCAGTGCGAAACATTAAAATAAACCATTTCGTACAAACTGAAATTATTACGTATTATTCCACACGCGTAGGGCGTAAGTATATTAAATTATTACGAACTAAATATTTTTTTTGTTACTTTATATATCGTATGAATACCAAAACGCTAGACGAAAATTTGCATATTAAAAACAAATAGATTTTTATTATGTAAAAAGTTATGAACACTATAAAGTGTGTTTTAAAATGATTTTCAATTAAAATGTTTAATTTCTGCTTTCTAGAAGTCAAAATCGTAATTGGATTATTATACCTAAGTATCTTTAATTTTGTCTGACTTAATATCTAAAGTGACTAAAATACAATGCGGCATCCAATAAATAAAACGTATGGTTAGGATTACTCTGTATACTACGTATGTTTATCGGCGTATCCTAATAACAATTATTACCGTTATTTTTATTATCTTAGGGTCGCAGCTCTTGGTGTAACCCTCACAGACTGCACACGTGCATTGTATCGAAGTAAACCTTATCACATGTTCTTTATGTGTGTTCGCATTATAATAATATTATAATGTTAATAGTTTACCTGACTGTTTCTTGCGCGGAAACTTTGGGCGAAAACGTGAAATTTCTACAAAAACTTTAATATATTTTACCTATATAATATATTGGGCGTAGGTACTACGCGAAATCTTGAAATATAAATAACATTATAATTTATAATTAACCCGATTAATCGTATTTATTCTTATTTTTATCATGCAAAATATTTTAATAACATGGAAGCAGATAAGTACGACAAGGGTTATTGTTTTATAGTCATATTTTATTATTATATTATATTCAATTGCTAGAAACATGAGACGGAATTCATTTTTTTAACATTTGGACCTCCCAAAAATTATAAGTACCTATCAAGTTCCAAAGTTGAAAATTATGAACGTTAATATTATATAAACATTCATCTAATAATAATAATAATAGGTAAATGGAAATTAAAAAACATATCAAAATATTAGAAAAATCCCAAATCTATTTTTTTTTTTTTTTTTATATAGCTGTTTAAATTTCATATTTTTACTTAAAACGAAAATCTTAGGATCCATTAAAGTACCTACTCTCCTTATTATTTTTGAAATTTTTTTGTTAATTTTATTAAAGAATACTGACATATATCTTAATATTTTTATAAAATAATATATAATTTTATTTTATATATATTATATAACACGAGTACTTATATATATATATATATATATATTATGATTTTAATTTAATGAACGCAAAATTGTATATTGTACTTTACCTGTGATTCTCGGGAGTTTTCCGATTTTGAGATTTTTCCCGGTGAAACCGGCTATTTCTGCTCCAAGGCTGAATCCGATCAAGTGTATTTTAGACAATCGAAATCCTCGAGATACTAGATATTCGATAAACTTCGCCAAGTACCTAGCGGCCACGCGAGTGTTCAAAACCGCATGACTGTACCACGGAAACGCGCACAAGGGACTCCAATCAACGATCACGATGTTCATTCCACCCCGAAATAAATACGCTGCGAACATTAATATTATAACTTTTGTATGTCCATCGTTAGAGTTTATTTGATAAAAAAAAAAAATCAGAAAAATCGTGTAAAATAAATGTACGATAGGGTGGTTGCCCGTTCGTGTGGCGGGTGTGTTAGGGTGTGAACAGATAAAAACACAATATTTTGTCGATACAAAAATATACGGACTGCAAATAAGTATAATATAATAATAATAATAATAATAATATATTTAATTTGATGCGTTCTTTTCTATAATCACACATTTTTTTTTTTTATAAAATCACTGAAACATGAAAATAATATACTTTTTCTCACCTTTTTTTATCGTTTCTGCGCCCTTTGAATTCCCCTGTTCCGTGAATCCGTGAACGTAAATCACAGTGGTCAGATTTCGCATCATGTTAGTTTTTTGTAGTGAAATATCATTGTTGATAAATATTCGATTTGGGATAAATGGATTGTTTCTGGAGGAGTAAATATTATAATTTAGATAACGTTTAAAAACGAGTATTCTACATTAATCTGAGTAGAAACGAATTAATATGTAAACTTACAAGTGAAGTGAATTTTGATCATTTATAACTTTCAACATTAAAATGATAATTTTATTTTAATTCAACGTTATAATGTGATTAAATTTTAAAAATGTCTTTTATAAAAATGATAAAACTATTAATATGAAAATATTTTTGATAGTAAGTATAGTAACTATTATATATAGGAGGGTGCTATTATTAATATTAAATATAAAACCCATAAAAATCGCTTACGCACACACACCTTGAGTATGAGAAAAATGCGATGTCATCTCTTTCGTTTATCGGACAACAACCTTTGCAATCACCCCTGGGTATCATCGTGGCAGAATATGGATTTTTACCTAAACGAGAAAAAATTTTAAGTTTTCAACGATGTATTATTATAATATTATAATGATGATAATAATATTACGTTTTTTATATTTTTTATGCATTAATTTATTATTTTTTTATCAATTGATTAATCGTATTACACTGCAAATAATTTTTTTAGTTAGTAATATTTATAATTTTATGGTAATTTTATATTAAACATTTTTTTAGTAATTTTAAATAAACATGTACTTATTGGGTATAAAAATTATATTAATAATATATTATTTTGTTGTTTGACAGTTAAAGGCGTATTGCTATTATTAAAAAAAAAAAATCCATACTTTATTTTTAGTAATATTAATATTATTTAACAATAAAAATAATAAACTTTTTTATGCGTCTAAATCCAAAAAGTCCATCCCTCATCATTATCACGAATCACGAACTCACCCCAAAACAAGGTAAAGGTCATACATGCCATCATGCTTAGCACCACCATGATCGATTGGCATCATACAGGAAAAACATTGATATCCATTGACAAGAACAAAAACCAAATAATGACAATCATATTATATAAAATCACGTTAGAATAACGGTAGGAAAATTCAAATTAAATATATAATTTAATATAATCTGCTACTGCGGAGCAGACTATCTGATCTAGGAAAACATTTAATAATATACTAAACGTTTTGTCGTTTGCAGGGCTTTGTTTATGTGTTTTGATATCTCCCCCGCCAGCGCTCATCTAGACCGAAGGTCAAAGCTGATGGAAATTCACGAATCATTTTTAAGTATATTTCAACAACAATGACAACATACTCTTTGAAACGAATGCTCATGCACGATTTATGTATACGTTTTGTTAAAATGATGGAAAAAAGAAATCATTAAACATTATTTTTAGATGTTTTTCTATTGTTGATTTCATTGTTTTCATGATTTAATGTTTGTTAGATACATTTAATAGTCAAATAATTATCAAACGGACTGCAGTCCAATTGAAATAAAAAAGTCATAAACGTTGACCAAAAAGGTTATCTTCGGTATAAGTACACATAATATTAAAATCACTATAAAACGAGTATTATTCATACCTTGTTAAATATTTTATAATTCATAATTATTTGAAAATGTGATTTTAATAGTAGGTAAATAGATATGTATAAAAAAAATTTTGTAACTGGGTAATTTTATTAATTTATTAAACATAAATATTATATAATTATTAAAGTATCTAATATTATTTATAATAAATAGTTATTTTGTTTTACAATCAACTTTAATCGAAAACAATTTTAGAATATTATCGTTGAAAATGCATAAAGCATTCTAAACCGAACTAACAAATATGTTGGACTATTAAAATATTACAATACATCAATGATTATAATTTTGTGGCTTAAACAAATAAATAGTTATTTATAATTTCATTTTATGATTATATAATTTACGTATTAAAAAAAAAAAAAGAATAGCTGCTAGTCTGCTACTGTTGTGGGATGGATAAAGGTCTAAAGAGGATAATGTTGAATTTTGATTAAAATTTTAATGCAAGATTTACATTGGAAGAAACGATTTTAAGCGAAGTTCATTAGATAATAATGTAATATGTATTGATTAAAATATTTACAATCATACAGTCTCTACGTTCATAATATCCCTAAATGAGTCATCTAAATACCCAAATCTATTATAACATATTAAGAAGTCAAGTTCTGTCAGTTATTTTATTCAAAAATGTGTTTAATTTTACAATTTTACAATTTTAAATACGTGTTTATATTACTTGTTGTGATTTACTTTCTTAAACTATTATAATTACCGTATTATAATAATTATTATGCACATTTCCAACTTCTGCGCGAATGAGACTTGTCCTTGATGTAACGCGTACCGGTAACGTTTTACCGACAATGAAAACCATGGAATACCAAGGCACATGAGTCTTGGGTGAGGTAACCGGCATGCGTGGAATACGTTTATGGATAAAAATCAATGATAATAATAATATTACGTAGGTCGTAAATTTTTGTAAACGTCAAAATTTTAGTCCAGATTAAAATCAGAGAAAAACGTCTCTACATATTTTGTACGATGTTTCGTTAATTTTTACGAACGTTCTGTATAATATATTATTATACCGCAGTTGATAATTATATAGGTATGCGTTGTGCTGAAAAACAATAATGTCCGTCGAAAAACTAAACAAATGAAAAAATCGAACGTGACGTAAACGCCGTCGAAGGCGACACGTGTTTTTTTCTGTAATAATATTATTTAGTCGAACACAAAACAAACGGACTAGGAGAATTCTTTTGATTTTAACTACCACGGTACTGGTACCTACCTGTAATAATGCATAAATTATTATGTTGTTAAAATATGATGGAACGTGTCGTAAACTCGTATATGTGTAGAGATAGACTATACCGACGGTCGAAATTAATAATTATTGTACCTATGCGAACAGATAAATAACGAATGACACTACGAATATCGTACGTTATATATATATATCTCACTCCAGATATTTGATAAAATATTGTTATTTATATTCGGCATTTTATTTTATTATAATAATTTTGTAAAATAAGAAAAGGTAATTTTTTTTTTTTTTTATAAAATCAACAACGTATAACTATAATTTATTTTTTAATAATTTAAATGTTTAGTTATTATGTGGTTGAAATAATATACCTAATATTATCGATAACAAATCATATTTATATTATAATATATTATACTCCTCGAGTATCTACGATATTATGCTACATAAATTATTACCGTTCGTCGTAATAACGAGACATATAATAGGGGTGATATTATATATAAAAGTATCTGTATATGGAAATTTATTTAAAAACTGTTATTTTTCTCCCATGGAAAAATTGCAATTTTAAATAATATTACGAATTATTATTATAATCGTAATTATTATCGCTTCCGAAAAATTGATATTGATCAATGCAATTAATTTGACACGGCTGATTGCGAAATTTACAATTCGTCCATGTATTAATATTAGATACGCGACGCGTGAAAATTATCATTATAATAATTGATATTTTTTTACATATTGAATTTCGTGCTCTAAGTATTACGGTTTGAAACTAAAACTAAATTAAAAAAATAAATAATTTATTATTATACTTCCCTAGAGTAAACGAGCAGGTAGGTGAGTAACCAAGAAATGATGGCTCGAGATGAGGAAAAAAAATACAATGTTTGGTTCTTAAAAGTTTTATCATGTTCGTACCGCGTACCTGGTAAAATATTATGATACGGCAAAAAAAATTGTTTCAAAAAAAATTATTTCGTTAATATATCACGATATTGAATTTTATATTATTTTGTTCGTTGTTCAGCTGTTAACACTATTGTTGTATTTCCTATATTAAAAATTATATTTTAATAATCGTATGTTTTTAATAAATTGGTGAATATAAAATAAATATTTCTTCTTCCAAAACGGATTTAATATCGAACGAAATTAATATATCAAACTATTGTATTATTTTTTTTCGTTCCGCGAACGAGGGTACGTGTCATTGAACGAACGGCATAAATCGATGCGATCAACAACCCCAAATGTCGCCGCCGTGTGTATTATTTATTATTGTTTGTTTTTCGTTGGTATCTTCCCACTTGTTAGTCACATGCGATTTCATTACACATAATAATTTATTTTGTTCTGTTATATTTTTGTTTTTTCAGGACAAACTGTTGAACAAACTAGACGAGAAGGAACAGGACGAAGCCAAGACCCCAGAAGAAGAGGTAAGTTGGAAATAATAATTATAATATTATTATTATTTATTGTTTCGATTATAATATTGATCATATTAAAATCGATATAATAATACATTTATTACATTTATTTCGAATAAAAAAATGTTCATTTTTCTTGTACTTGTATATTATCAAAAAACATATTTCGTTAATATCGACTTCAAGTTTAATGAACGTTGGAAATTGTAGATGCAGTACCTCGTATTTCATATTTAACAGAAATTATTTAGAATTCCTAAAATATTCATCCAAATTTCGTCTATTCGAATTAAGATAGAATAATAAATGAGATATAGTTATGGTTATACGATCAACAATATTTTTAAACATAGTATAACCTATGACAGGATGATCTTAATGCCATGATAATATAAGAGTAATTATAATTTTATACATTTTAAATATCATAATTTTTTTTTATATATTATTATTACTTTGATCACACAGTAAATACTATTTTACTTATATTTTTGTTTCGAGTGGAACGATGTAAAATTAAGTCCGGTCACTATAATTATGTTTACTAATCGTCTCTGTAATATTCGTATCCATTTTGTGTTTTGTGTACACAATTAAATGTAAACGTAAAGTAAATAAAACATTATATTTGAGTACCTAGTAATTGAAATTTATTGATGATAACTTTTGAAAATATACCTACAATTGTCTGTGTACACTTTTTGTCTGTCGATTGTTTAAACACGTATTACAACGTGATACAAATCAAAAATACAAGCACAAAGTATGTATTAAAACAATATTGACGCGTGCGAAATTGTTTATCAACAAAAATATATTTGATATTTAATAAAGTTTCAAAATGTTAAAAATGTTATTATTATAATATTATATATTGTCTAATATTATTACATTTGCCGAATAATAAATATACGTCATTGTTGATAAATGTATTGCGAAGAACCATATAATTATTAAAAAAATGTTTGTCGAATTTTGGCCGGGTTCAGTTTTATATGATACTTGACAAAATCTTAATAAAAAAAATATCTTTTTTTAACGTTATCACTTTATTGTTAGGTTATGAGATTAAATTTATCTTCACATCTATTAACCTTCAAACTTTGAATCAGTTATGAAGTTTTGTGAAGTTATCTCCAAGAGAATATATTATAATTTTAAGTAAAATCATTTATAACAATATTATTATTATAAATGACAAAATGTTAAAATGAAAAATTATCAATTATGAATTATGATTATACGTCATGATTAACATGTTAAATTTAAAATTTATAATTTTTTATTTTCAAAAAAATAAAAATATTTATATATAAAATATAAAAATGATATTTAATATACCTATATAAGATATAACCTTAATATGACTTGAAACTCCATAAATTGTTTTATATTCTGAAGGAAATGAAAAATATATTGGTTTATGGTTTAAAATGATGTATGTCTATTTTTTTTCTTTTTTTTTTTTTTTAATCAAATACAAAAAAAAAGAAAAGAAAAAAAATAGACATACATCATTGTAAACCAACAATAATAAAGAAACAAATAATTCATTGAGATAAATAATATGCTACACGCAGCTGTAGTATATTACAGTAGCTACGAGTAATTTCTGTCCTACAAAGTTCTAACACGAGATAATATTGATTATTCCCCAAAGTTTAACTGTATAGTAATTTACTAATTTCGGTATTATATAAACACAATTTCCTAAGAATGCGAATAAGTTTGATCAAATAAACTATACTCAACATCATAGATAAAAAAAATATACATATAGTGTAACAGCAGTTGGAAAAATATAAAAGTGAATTTGAAGATTTCCTCCAGAGGACGAGGAATCGAGTTAAAATTCAATGCATGAATCCTTTTACATTGAGTAAGTCATGTCTGAACGAATCTGAAATGAACTGTGTTTTATGCGGCATACATATATAAATATGATATTATATATATCATAAAACGAAAGTAATATTTTATGGTAGGTAAAAATCTACCTAGGTTTCTTATGTATTTTCTAAATATAATATTACGTTTATTTCGATTTTAAAAATATGTTTTTTTTTTTTTTTTTTTTTATGTAATATAAATACGATTTCGAATAGTTCCCGTATATATTTACGTATATGTATCGTTTAATTAATAATTATTTAATTATTTAAATATCTATTATATATTATAACAGGGCACTCTTAAAATATCTTATAAATTATTACTAATTTACAGAAACAAAATTGTTAAACACATTATACGTTCCAGATATTAATACTAATTATTATTATAATATTATATATTTATAAATAAAGAAGTTTAAATGCCGTTTTTTTATTTTCAAAATTACTTGTAGGTAATATTATAACCGATTTTTATAATAATATGTTTTTTAAATTATAAAATAAAATAATAATTATGATGGGTAACTCTAAATTTTCATTAAAATTGCGATTATTAAAAACGTTTTTCAATTAACGTTATAAAGTATAAATCTTAATTTTCCATAGGATATTTCAATTAGTTTTAACTGGAATAATTATATGTATATACCTACATTTTTATTTGAAATATCTAATTAAATCACTTCAAATAGATTATTATTAAATAAATATTAACTATTAAATAATTTATTATTATTATTATTATTATTATTATTATTATTATTATTACTAATTAATTTTTTAATTTTAAAATATTTTAATATTTTATAAAATATTGATTTTACCAAATGTCTAAAGACTAGAATAATTTAAATATTCAATTAAAAATTTAGTAGGTTTTTAATTTAAAGGAATAATTATTTAAAAGTAATGTTAAATTAATTAGTAAATTTAACTTAAATTAATTTAGTAGGTAGTTATAAAGATAAAGATTACAAAATAATAAAACTGTTAGTCAAATGTAAAATAATATTATCATTATTCGATTACAAAAAAAAAATTACAATAATAATAGTAATTTAATTAAATATGGCAATGAATATTTTATGATATGATTATTAAAGAAGAATTTAAAAAAAATAAATATTAATTTATAATTTATAAAATTAAATTTTTATCTAATCTATATAAATAATTATTTATTTAAAATATAAATAGGTACTATAAATCGTTTAGTTAATTTATAATATGAACAAAAATTAAAACTTGCGGAATTATTTAACTACACAAGGAACGAAAAGTTTATGATTGATCGAATTGCTGAATTAAAATATCAAAAAAGGTAGGTTAATTTCTCAATGTTACCTTAACTATTTGTTAATATTATATTAGAATTAGGTATATGGTTACTTTATCGTAAACATCGATCAAAATCTCACTTAAAATAATTGCAATTTGCAAATGAGTATTAAATTCATGTTTCATTTTCATACACTTCTTTTTTATAATATATTATTATACAGGTACCAAAATATAAAAATATTATGTGTGCACACATGTGCATAATGTATTACATAGCGGTATGGTTGAAAACCGAAAATCATAAATATTTATTTTATTTTCCTCTCGTAATTTATTACATTATACAGGATGTATCTTTATATTCGTCAGGGTTTTAACAATTTTTTTTTTTTACAGATTTCAAATATTTTTAATTTATGCTATTTTAAATTTCTTACACTCTTGAATTTATTGTACTGAAATTTTTAATATTATTTTAATTATTATTTTACATATTAAAATTACTTCAAACTTATACTATTACCGCATTATAAAACACAAGTACCTCTATTGTTAGATTTTATAATTACATACTAATATAATAATTTGAATATTATATTATTTAATTTAAAAAAGAAAATCATTCATAAAATAGAAAAAAGAATCATAATTGAATTATAAATTAAGTAAAAACGTTTTACTATATTGTAGGAAAATGAAAAGAATTGCGTAGATTGGAATTATAATATAAGCATTTTAACAATAATTCGAAATAATGAATTCATATTTTCAATTTTGAAAAGAAAGTACATTTGAAAATAACAAATTATAGTATAATATTGTTTTATTTATTAGCTATTGGATAACTATATCAAAATTCAAGTCCAAAACATGTTATACAAAATGAGATGTAAGTAAAAATGTAAATAATCTAGATGAACAAACACGACGGTATAAGGACACCCTGTATAGTGTAAGTTTGAATGCGTTACGGTCGAGGGAATTCCTTTGAATGAAATTTACTGGGAAGTGTTTCACGAGACGTTGATCCATGTTGGGACTTTTTTGCGTTACGTGACTGAGAATTGCGCGGGTTGGTAGATTTTTAGTTTAAACGACGATGCGTTATCGAAATCGAAATCCGTTATTCGGCTTAACCCGAACTCGCGTGTTTTGCACGACTTATCATGCGTCCGTGTGCATTTGTACCTACTTAGATACTTTAAAATATAATCAAAGTATATGACTTCGGTTCTGGAAAAAAAATCTTTTTTTGTTTTAAGGTTAAAAAAAAATTATAAATTATTATAAATTCGTTTTTTTTTGTCTTTTAACTCTTAAAGCTCTTTAACTATAAAGCTATTTTTATTCTTGAATTTCTATTGGAATTGAATGTTTTGAAATAGTTGTTTTCCTAATAATTAATTTATTATAAGTACCTACATGTCAATAATAAATAATAATAATTATTAATAATAAGTGATAATTGATAATAAGTGTAACTATACGGTTTTAAATTATTTTTAGATAAAAAAGGATAATTAGAAATTGATCTAGTTTATCGATTGATCGTTTAGAGATTAAATTTCAACGTGTATTTGTATTTGTTCTAGTTGAATTACAAACAAATATTTAATATACATTTTTTCAAAGAAATGACTTAATAAAATATTCTTAGCTTCTTCTCGTCAATTTTTAACATAATACTTGCATACGCCGATGATTTTATGGAAAAATTTAAAATTCAAAATACACTAGCAGTTGGATATCATACGATTTAATAATATAATATAATGTACCGAATACTATATTATATATATTTCCTAGAAAGACTAAAATAAGAATACTATATTATTTGAAGAATTTATTTATAAATTTCTGTCTTTGATTTTTATCATTTATTTATTTTTTATACAACAATTTTTTAATAAAAAGTAGGTAAATAATTTACAGTGAAATTTTCTTTGATATGAATAAAAAATGAAAATTTACTATTTCACATAAGACGTAAATTTGATCACTAAAATTAGTTATTTATTTTAGTTGATATTCTAATTTGGTGGTCAACTAACTTTTAAATATGGATTATTTTATGTTTGAAATGGTTATAAGTCATATAGGTATAATACCTATAGAAAGTAGAATATACAAGAAATAGGCATAAATTGCAGGGGGCGAAGGGTGATTAACTACCCCAAATTAATAATAATTAGCCCCCAACTTGTGTTTAGAATAAAAATTACATTATACATTAGTGACAAATTTACAAGGTCATATTTATAGTGAGGGGCTGAAGCGCCCTCACTATTTTGAACCAATTTGGATATAAGAGAATATCAGTATATCATTATTATTACATTTATTAAATGAAATTTTGTAATTCTTCTTATATTTTTACATATTAAATATATAATTTTTTAATAATAATTATTATATCTGTATTATTTCATTAAAGTTTTTTGTTTATAAAATTGATATTTTCCAAAAACGATAATTAATTACATGCATTTTTAAAACCAAAAAAACGCATAATGCATTATTAAAATAAATGTGATATAATACCATATAGGCATATAATACCTGTTACGTATACAAGTATAAATTGGTTTAACCTAGATATTTTAGTAGGTACATAAAATATTAATTTTCAACTCACACACACTCACTCTCTCTCACACACACACGATAATATAATATTATAAAAGTATTATAATTTGTATATCAGAACATAGAGATACTGAGTAGATAAGTAACCCTAGTTATAATAGTACGATATAATCTATGAGCTATGACGTGTCGAACACGATAAAATCGCACAAAAGTATTATTAATTTAGAAAACTGTCGATATTATACGAATATAATGAAAAAAAAAATATTTATATACGTATAATATGTATAAATCTGGTATTTAAACCAAGTAATAAGTGAATATATAATTTCAAAAATATTAATTATATTAAAAAATAAATATTGAAATATTGAAAATGTTTACTACATAAAACTTTAATGGAGACCTATAATATATTCAATAGGTAGTTTCTCTACATTCAACAAAAGAATATCAATTTGATCAAGTATAATACAAGTACAACACTACAATGTTTTATTAATCTATAATTCAAATGAATATAATACACGTAACATTCGAAGTTTATTGTGCATTCTTTCATTTAATATATTGTTTATTCTGTAATATAAATTAACATTTGTACGTATACAATAGCATATTATAACAAACATCGTCATTAATTAATAGTATTAATATTCTTATTACAGAGTTTCAACACGTCCTATCGTATAATTGGTTGTTTTATTATTTTTTTAAAATAATATAAAACTTATTTTTGTTAAACCAATGATGAATTTATTTTATTTATATATAATTAAATACATGCAAAAACCTTCATATTTTAATACCTAATAAATAACAAGTAACATTTATCTTTTGTTTCGTTTTACCTTTATATTCATATTATAATAATAAAGCAACGTAATATATTTTTATATAATTTTTCCTTTATTTTATATAATAATAAGTTTATATTATAAATAAATGAATATAAATTATTTTTATTACCGTCGTTTTCGGAAGATCCATTTTGAATATATAATATAATATTCTTCGCAAACTATATAATAATATTTATATTATAATACGTACAGTAATATTTAATTTCCTAAACGCGATTTGAAAAAAAAAGAAAACACGGATATTTATTTTTATTATGTAGATACTTATAATAAAATATATCGTTTTTAGTGGTCTTAACAATCTAACTATATTTTTATCGAAAGTTTGCGTTCTTCTTTATTTTTTTTTTTAAAAAAAAAAAAAGAAAAAATTTATGATTATTATCACGCATAATGCATTCTTAAAAACCTGGACTATTTAGGCAAGATAATTTTATCTTGTCCGAAGTTAAAGAAAAAGAAAAGGGTCACTAAAAAGCCGAGAACTTTAATAAATAATAACCAAAAAAAAAAAAAACAAAAAAACAAATAAAATTATACAACTAACGAGCCTATACGTATTTTTGGAAATATATTGTTGCCATAATATTCGCGTCACCACTCGACAAACTCGGGGAGGGCCAAATGCCAGAGACTTTTATCGACCAAAAAATAATTAAATTCTATACGCTTGACATTTACCACACATTTAGCCTGGTGGTGTATATGGTATGTATGGTATAACCGTTAACCAATAAAAATTGAAATATCGAATAAATATTTTAATATAATTGTAAGTTTAACGAATTGTTTTAACGGTTTAAATTTTAATAGTACTGTACAACAATTATTATGATTTATTAACGAACAACAATAACATTATATTTTATAATGCTGTATTTTCATATAAAAAATTTATATCATTATTTTATGTATAGTGTAATAAAATAATTATTTATTATATTATTATGCGTGCACAACCGATAGATCATAATACTGTAGAATATGGACGGTTACATTATTATCAACCGTACTTAACTTTATACATACGCTGTGACCTTTTCATGGGAAGCCAAAATAATACTTAATACAATATAAAAAAAGACACGACTACAATAATTATTAATTTCGTACTTACGGTAATGTATGAAGTATGGAAATTTAAATTCAATCTAAAATCGGGGCGACAAAAATACTCCATAAAATACGATAACATTTTGGTGCGACTATATCATATTAATAATAATATAATTTTATTATATTTATTGTGAATTTATTTCTTCAAAATTCTGTTGCCTATATTAAAACAGACAATTTATTGTGCCTTCCTTATGTGTAATTTTTTCAAATTATAATATAGTATTAAATACATATAGGTATTAATAATATAGTAAAATATTTATTTTTATTTTTTAATTAAGTTACATAAAATTATAAAAAAAATAGAATAATAAATTAATAGAAAAATAACTTTTTTTTTTTTTTTACACGAAGAATAGTTTTTATAAATCGAGTTGTTAACGTTAAACGAAAAGAAGATCCAGAAATTATTATTAATATTATTGATACACTTACTAAATAAATAGATTTATTTATTCAACGTGACGTGTATACAACTCAAGCTTTGTATACGAAAGCCAGCTTTTTCCTTTTAGAGATGCAATCATTTATTATAATAAATAAGCTCTACCTATATACACGTTATTAACCTGCCTAATTTATCCTCATTTTTCATTTGAAATAATAACATAACATATTTTTACCAAAAAAAAAAAAAAAAAATAAATAAACAAAATAATAATAATACTGTTATCGGATGTATGGGCCAATTATTTTAAAAATACGAGTAAAATAAGAGGAAAATATAATTTAAATAATAAAAATGAATCTAATATCAGTATTTTTAAAATTACACAAATTATGTATAGGTACTATATTTTATTGGAAGTATTATATTATAATATATTTTGTGATATTGTAACATTTATATATTATATTAATTTATAATTATTATATTCGAAAAATACTCGTAATTTGAGTAAATTAAAAATCTATTTTTTTGCACAATTTTTTTTCTATATTGTTATTTGATACTACAATTATTACAAATTACTGAACTACACATTGACTAGAAAACTTTAATTAACTATTAACACAGAATTTAAAAAAAAATTCAAATTTTTATATTTTATAATTTTATTTTTTCTAAGTGTATCAGGTTAGCGGATGAATTAATGAAACGATCATTTCAACCCTCGTCATCCAATTTAATGTATTTTATTTTAATTTTTAAATATTAGTTGTATAAAATAAAAATCGGAGAAATAGTTAAAACAGATTACGAAATTTGTTTGTGAAATTCTATTATTTTTTAATCATATTTATTTCGAACGGTGTTAGACTTGAATTACAATTCAAATTAAAATACGACTATTATGAGTATTTATAATTATTTTTATATAACTTTTATATTTCATATAAAATCACCATTTATTTATTTTAAAAACCTTCTTTGTTTATTTCATATCTATCAGATATAATTTTTATTATGTTTTAAAATAATTGATTATATAAAAATATTATTATAATAATATTTATTTTTAATTGTTATTATTATTATGATTATTAATGAATAACTTTTCACCAAAATTATTTTGAATAATCTCTAAACATTATAAATTTAAAGCAATTGTTTCTGTATTTTGTAGATTATATTATTTTTATATAGAATTATTTTAGTAATGATTAAAATAATTAAAATTTTTTGTCTTGGAAAATAATTGATAACCGGCACACAATGCTACCAGTGAAACACTTGTGTCATACTTATTGTATCACAAACATCAAAGGCGTAAGAATAATTATATGAATATGTTTCTGTATTAAAAAATTCCAGTGTTCAAAATCATTAACTAAGTCGTAAATTTTAATAATTATTATTTGATAACATTAAATTTTAAATTGAAATAAATGCAAACTTATGAATTGCGAATTTATAAAAAAAAACACATTTAATAATCAAATTATAATATAATATACCATATAATCGAAATATCATAAGGAGCTCGATGCCAATGCGGGTTTTATGTACAAAATATATATAAAAACATACCTTACGGATAAAATCTCACGCCTTATAAGATGGTTAGATTTTTCTTTTTCTTATTTATTTAAATGAGAAAGACCTCTTATAAGTAGGATTTTCAAAATTTAAATTACAATAGCGGTAATAAACATATTAATTATTTAAAATTTTTGGATTTTTTAAAGTATCGATTTAACATTATTAAAAAAAAAAAAAAAATCAGAATTCAATCCGCTCCGTAAGAGGTTTTTCTCTTTTAAATAAAAAATAAATAAAAATTTAATTATTTTATAAGTCGCGAGAGTTCTTCCTGTAAGGTATGTTTTTGTATATATTTTGTACTAAAAATAATACTAAAAATACTATAGTAATCATTATTTAATGTTATTTTAAACTTGGTATTATATTACATTATTAAATATTTAAATATTAAATAAATTTCAATGTGTTCAAACATTTTTAGGTTTATGAAATTATAATAATGTTATTTTCATTTTCTTCCATTTTACGGTCTTATTCTCGGCTAGTTTGATCTTTAATCGTTTTTATAGCCCAATTTAATATAACATTAAAGTAGAAAATATACGAATTTATTAGTCAATTAGCTACCTATTATAATATTTAATTACCTTGGAGTAGGTATATTAATAATTATTCTCGTTTTATTTTTATTTTAAACATTTCGATGATGTAAAAAATGAGAACATATTTTTTTAATAATAAAATAACTACTAATAAAAAATAAAACACATTTACAGGGTGACTTTTTCGTGACGCATAATAATTGAATAATGTATATCTAGGCCGCGTTACTAGAGACTGCAGGGTATATAATAATATAATAAGGAAACAATCAAAATTCGACTATAAAAATAATAATTATAGTATTGTGTGACCGCGCAATAAACGTCTATTGGCTGAACGTGGAACAAACGAATGAATTCAAATTGGATTCCGTTATTATGATAACAATATAATAATGAATACGGTCTATCGGATGAACCCCAAACACCGTTCGGGTCGAATTTTGATATAAATTAATTTTCTGTTCGTATGTTATGTGATAATAACACTATATAGGTAGTATAATCCTAAAGCACTGATTTGTACGCCGACATCCGGTTAATAATTGATTTCTCGCTCTGTAAAATTAGTACCCATCGGCCGTGCAGGAACGATTTTATAATAATATTCTACAAAACATCAATTTACAACGATAAAAAAACGATTTCATTCATTTTTTCCCCCCTCTATAAATAATTTAGTCTTATCTAATTACGTACTATAAATTTGATTCATAATTTTTTTTTCTATCACACTGATATATTTTATTTTCCATAATATTGCTAATATTTTTCACGGGACTCTCTGACTTTGTCCATCCCGTTTCCATCTTCCATTTGTTAATAAATAACACAATTATAATAAATATAATATAGATATAATTACGTCTAATGAAATTTGGAACGCATGTCATTGATTTTAGAATATTATTTTTTGTTTTTTTTTTTTTTTTTTGTATATATTTAAAAATCAATGGAAGAAACGTGTACGAATGGGTCGCACGAAAAATATTACTTACCGATCGCGTGCTCCTCTCAATAATATTATAATAAACGGGCAGAGAGCGGCTTTAGGTATATGTCATCGTCTTTTTTCTTTTCGTTCTTTATAGTTAAAATAAACAATTTAAAATAAAACGTAGAGTTTTCTCGTGTATAATATTTGTTTTTTTTCTCCTTCTCGTAACAGGAATTCAATTTATTTCCGTGCGTATATTTAATAATATACGTACAATCCTTTGAACAAAATAATAATTGTATTATGTGTACGAACGTTTAAAGGTTTTAATTAATAAACTGGCAACGCGCATATAAAATAGTACACGACTCGTGTTTACGCGTTAAAAGTGTAAATCACACGCGAGACAATATTTGAGAAACGCGCATTTTACATAATTTTTTGAATATTTTTTTTAAATATTATTAATTTATAACGATAAAATTAAAAAAATCTTATTTTTTTTTTTTACATTAATATTATACCGTTTCGATATACGATTTTCAGAAATATAAAAGAATTTTAAATTATATAAGAAATAATAATAAAAAAAAAAAATTATAATAATAATAAATTATAAACGTTTTCTTCTTAGCGAAACGCTACAATTTATTATGTGTACGCGCTTATAATATCATAACTACGGGTAATTTACATTTTTGTTTTATATTCCGAACGCGTACAGCGAATTTTACACGATATAAATATGCCAATTTAGTAAATTTTACTTTCTGATGTCTAGTCGCATGCGGATACAAGAGAATAAAAAATAATAATAGAATTTATGTTTGGTCGTAAACAATTTCTGGCGCTAATTCTGCGTTAAAAACATTGCTATCAATTACTACTTAATATTATGCCTAGGTGTATATTAATGTTGATATTATATTATATAATCGTTAATTTTCAAACCATTAACTTGAATTTATTTTAAAAATCTTAAAAAATTGCAAAAATTTGGACCAACGAAAATATCTGAAATTAAAAAAAAAAATAATAATAATCAATCGAATTTTTTCAATATAATTATTTTGACATTGTTACAAAAAATAAAATGTAAATGGTTTAGAAATTCGGTAAATTTCATCGTACATAACAATTATAACATTATGTAGGTACATGTAAATTAAATTCCATTTGAAAAAAAAATGTAATAATATTTTTGACATACAATATTGGATTAAAAAACGATCGAAAATAAGTTTGCATGTTATATTTAACTTAAATATTTTGCGGAGATGATAATGGTCGAATTGGTCGAGAAATGTTAGTTAATGGTACATGTGGTATAATTATTAATATTTAACGTGAGGCGAATAGGCGAATTGTATAGGCAAATCAATACGTAACCTTGCATTAGGAAACAATGGTTAATCAGTCTAATCTATACTAATAATAATTTTAAATTTAATCAATTATTATTACGCTAATAATTTATTGTGGTAAAAATTGACGAATAAAATTTATGGTTAAAGGATGAATATTTTTAATAAATTGTATTAAAAAAAAAAGTAAAATTCATTTTTATGCTGTCGTTTAAATTTATATAATATACCAAAAATAACGATAAGATAAATAAGAAAAAAAATAAAAAACAAGATTTAAAATAAAATTTACGTTTTTTTCAATTATTACAGGATATTATACATCATAGATTTCGGGAATTCAATTAAAAGAATATTTTCCTATAAAAAATGCCTTTAAAACGGTTATGAAATGCTTAAAATTTTCATAAATACGATTATATTATAAGTTTTATGTTATATGGTTTTATACCTATTTAAAAATCTTAGAAACATCCTAAATTATGATAATAATCACAATAATCGTATCTGCAGTGTGTGATATGCGTAAACTCGAAGGCGACAATGCAGACTTGGCCGTGTGGTCACCGCGTGGTGTGTCGCAAGTGCCTGGTTCGAACCATCCAGATGGCCGTGTCCAGGCGGTCGTTACCGCTGCGGTGCGTCGTATGCCGCGCCCGCGTGTTGCGACTCAAGAGGTCGTCGGAGACGGCCACCGTCGGCACACCGTCCTCGGTGAATGGACAATGCGGTGGCCGTAACGCAACTTCTGCAGCCGCCGGCGGCCGGTCGCACAGCTTGCCCGTCAAGTTGAGACGTCACGCGACTACCGCTCGCACGGTGGCCGTCCGGTCCCGGTCGATGGGCACCGGAAAAACGTCGACGGGACGCCGTAGACGGGCGGTTGAAGGACAACGGCACAAAGAATTCGTTGGGACGGACACCGGTTGGGCCGATGCGTTGGCCACAGACGATGACGACGACGACGACGCAGACAATCGTGACGAGGACGATGACGATGATGACGACGACGACGACGATGATATTCACACTACAACCATTAAATACAGGTATGAGGTGGAAAGTTCGTTTTGAAAAAATATTTTAATTTTAAAAATTTATAATATTTCCGGCCGCTGGCAAAAACGATAATATATTGTAACATTTTCTTTCGTACTTTTCCCAAAAAAATTATTAATGAAATAATTATATTGTGTTCTGCATAATAATAAGGCTTGAACGAAATCCGGATTTTCGCCATCGGACCAAACGGCAATATTTCTAACGCGGTTTTACCGTTAATTCGAAAATATTTTATTTAAACGAACATAACTATATAATATTAAAGGAGTTAGAAATTAAAATTTACCAAACACCGAAACACGTTTTGAAAGAAAACGAAACATAAAATTTTATGTATCGAGAATAAAAATAATAAATCAGTTTTCATTTTAAATTAATATAATATATTAAGCCGAACAATGCGATTGAATGATATTTCATTATTTTATTTTATTATATTAGTTTCCAACAGATCGATAATTGACCTTTTGCTCCGACGAAAGCAATTTGAAAAATTTGTACAGAGTTCATACAGAGGTTATATTGTACACCTCGAAAGATTATACAATATACGCGATATTTATTATTTTTTCATATTTGTATATTTTATTTAAATAAAACAAACACACACGCGTCTCGTTTTATCAGTCGTATATTATAAAAATGTCATATATTAACAGGCCTGAAATATTTACAACTCGTGCAATATTCGTAATTTTCATTAAACGCTGTCTGCTATCTTATTAAATTTCCGTTTATTTGGTTTTTCGACGTTTTCCTCGTACTTTCGCGTGCCCATTTGTTATCGCCGTTCATATACCATATTATTATAATTATTGTTACCATATATACCGTGAACGCGTTATCGCACTCGTGAGATCCGGTTATACGTTTTGTGTAATATTCCCGTCGGGCCTACACAGATTCATTTCGAGATAACTTTGTTGTAACGCGACGCAAAACAAACGTTGTTCTTGTTTTTACCATGAAAATCCGTTATTTCCAGAATGTTAACGACCATATAAATATAGCGGAATCGAATAATTAAATACGTATATCGTATTTCCATCGCGTTTATAATATGCTGCAGATTCTATACGGAACAGAAAAAACGAAGACAACAAGATTTTAGTCTATAATATACATTCTCGTACATAGTGATTTTAATAAAAATAAATAATATTAATAAATAATTAACAATAAATCATGGTTGCGGTATGCGGTTACGGTCGTGGTCGCGCGTTTAATTTAAACTCGACCGATAATAAACGAGAAATCGTTTTGAAATTAATATTACTCGCCTGTACCAAATACTACATTAATATTATTATATTTTTGTAATATTACAAAGTTTAAAACACTTTTTTATCAGATAAACCCGAACACAATGATTATTACTATGTAGGTATATTACAGTCAAACGATGATTTATCTGTATAAAAATATAATTTCTATATTTTTCTACTTTTCGCTACGATCTATCGAAGAAATTTTTATCTTTAATTTTTAATTTTTTTTTTTTTTTATTATAATTATATTTTATAGAAAACTGGAGGCGGCCGGACAGAGACCTGACAATCAATCGAAAAACGGTTTACAGAGGATACTCAGTAAATTCAAATTTTGGCGGTTTTTACGTTTCAAAAACAACAAACCGTAGTATATACTACGTATGAGTGTTTATCTATGTATATATTAGTGTAGGTGTGTGTATGTGTGTATACCTAGGTATAGTAATGATGACCACCTTGAACGTTTAAAATTGACACGTTTGGTCGCGTGGTTATAAATGGTTTTATAAATATATCATTTTAAAGGGTCTGATTTTTTAACTTCTCAAATTTTTCACAATAGAGTAATATTAGTAAACATTTTATTTTACAAAAAAATGTATGAAGTCTATTTATGTTATTTATATATATCTTAACTTCTGTAGTGTGATGGCAGAAGCTGATATTGACATTTTTCCAACTTTTGGGAAAATGAGTTTGAATGTTTAGAATGGAATGGAAAATACAATTTTTAATGGAATGAATTTGTTCTTTTATGATAGTTATCAATAATCTTTTAGACTTTTTTAGACTTAAAATAGTTTTCAGAAAATGTTTAAGTAGGTATAATTATTATTTAAAAATAAAGACATATCATATTTATGTATTTTAGATTCTGAGCGAAGCGAAGAATGTATTGGTTTTACAATGATGTGTGATTATTTTTTGTTTTTTTTTTTTTTTTTTTTTTTTATGTCTGTGTACAAAAATACTACCCGAAATAATGCTCCGATTTTCACGAATAGGGTATGTTTCCGGTAGCAAAGTGGACGTAGTTGGTACTTTACTTAGGTCATTTTTTGAATTTCTCAAAATTGACGCTATGCGGTAGAAAAAACGGCGAAAAAATGACGAAAAAACTGCATTTTTCGCGAAAAATGAAATTTCGACGAATTCGATTTCTATATTTCACGATAACTCAGGCAATTTTTAAGATAGAGACCTGAAATTTTTTTTGGATGTTCACATAGCTACTATATATATGTGGTACAATTTTGGAACCGTTACATTAATTTTTCTCCAAAATATAGGACTTTGAATATTTCGTAAAATTCACGTTTTTACGTATATAATGTGTGATAAAATTGTCAATTTTGGGTATTTTAGTCTGAAAATTTTACTAAAGTATACTTACATATTACTTAACATCATACTAAAATATTAGAAAAATCCATTGTCAAAATTTTTTTTTATAGCCGTTTTAAGTTGATATTTTTAGGAAAACGAAAATTTTAGAATCCATACATATAAATAAATATTCTGAAAACACTTTTACTACCCGAAATAATGCTTCGATTTTCACGAATAGAGAGTTTCAGATGTAAAAGTGGATGTAGATGGTACTTTATTTAGGTCATTTTTCGAATTTCTCAAAATTGACTATAAGCGGTAGAAAAAACTTCGAAAAAATGACGAAAAAACGGCATTTTTCACGAAAAATGAAATTTTGACGAATTCAATTTCTATATTTCACGATAACTCGGGCAATTTTTAAGTTAGAGACTTGAAAATTTTTTTGGGTGTTCACATAGCTATTATATATATGTGGTAAAATTTGGGAACCGTTTTTTAAATTTTTTTACTAAATATAGGACTTCGAATATTTCGTAAATTTATCGTTTTTACGTATATAATGTTTGATAAAATTGGTAATTTTTGGTATTAGGGTCTGAAAATTTTACTGAAGTATACTTACATATTACTTAACATCATACTAAAATATTAGAAAAATCCCTAATCTCAATTTTTTTTTATAGCTGTTTTAAATTGATATTTTTAGTTCAAACGAAAATTATAATCTGACTGAACTTCGCTCAGAATCGTTTTTTCGAATGCAATGGTTTATCATTGCATTCAAATTCTAAGTAAAATTAAACGCTATGATCCGCACACCTGTATCCTGTGCGGCAGGAGTATCAGCTCATCTTTTTTAAATTTAAATTATCAACATATCAATAAAATAAAAATTATAAAACTAACGTTTATTTACATAAAATTATTAAAATTAGTTAAATATAAAAATAAAATACTTACGATTCTAAATATTTAGTCTTTTAATGAAGGATCACTACTAATTAAAGTCAGTTCAACATCATCTTTAGTAGTTTTTAATTTTTATAAAAATAATTAGAGTCACGTGTATAAATACTAATAAAGTTAACAATTTTTTTTTTTTTTTTTTAGGGGTGGGTTGATTAATAAAGGACTTGCATAACAATTAGATAATTCTATTGATGATCTATTTTTCTGTCTTCCTCTTTTACTATGCTTAAGGTCTAAGTCTAAGGTATAAATGGGTCTTTAGTTCTTCTGGAGAAACCAATACTTAAACTGTAATCCATTACCCACCGGCCACCATACATATTTTTATATCTACTCCACCTTATATGAAAATGAAACTAATTAACTTTATTCCCATCATATTCTACTTTTTCCACATTCAGTGAAGTGCTAACTAAATTTGAAAATGAAAAAACTGGTTTTAATTTAATAACTTTAAATATATTCTGACCTCTTACTGTATTTTCAAATTGAAACCAACTCTTGGTATCATTATAGGAATGTCAGAAAATGTATTATTTATTATCCTTTCTATTTTTAAAATAAAATCATAAAGTTTTTCGTTTTAAAATCAATTTATAAAAATTTAATAATGACATATCAC
The DNA here is from genome assembly GCA_021307375.1 of Tetraneura akinire. NCBI lineage: Eukaryota > Metazoa > Arthropoda > Insecta > Hemiptera > Aphididae > Tetraneura > Tetraneura akinire. The sequence goes on along the minus strand of JAIUCT010000020.1, from coordinate 3,471,973 downwards.
ATTGTGCCATCAAAAGTATTTTCAAATAATAATTTACCAGTTTTGGTGCTTGCACATAGATAGCGCTACATACATAATAGACGTTATATTTTGCCAGTATTTAAAACATAATAATTATTTCTCAACTACTATTAATATGATAATCAGAAAATTAACTAAAATGACACGTTAGCTTTTGCCATCACACCACAGATATATAATATATATATATATATATATATATATACATCCCATTCTTTCCATAAATACAAAAATATTTTATTGTATATTACAAATTAAAGTCAAATTGTATAAATTATTAATAATAAAATATATTACAATTTACAATGTTAAATTTAATCCAGTAGTGTATTCTTTCAAAATATCAAATGTTGAAAGTTCCTGAAACATAAATTAAAATTATTAATTTATTAATTAAAACATTTTTCAAAAAAAATAATCATAATAATAATCATAATTATCATATTATTATAGATATACCAATTAATTTGATGCTCGTATAATAATATTTTAATATATGTTAAACATATTAAATTTAAGATTTAACACTATGATTTTATTAAAACGCAATTCTGATCCTATTCTAAACGTGGATGAATTTATAAGGTTACAATAATTTATTATTATTATTATTTTGTTTATCTAAAAAAAAAAATGTGTAATTCGTAGTATATAAATTATTAATATATTATATTATGTAAAGGCTTCCACTTTTTTAAACCCCATTTCTGTGATTTACATTTGTATGTACCTATATGTAGCGTATTATAATACTGTAATAATATTATAGGAAATGTTTCTAAACTTAGATTTAAGGTCGACGTATTTATTTGTTTGCGAATCAAGTCTGATAATTAACGTTTTCTGTAATTAGTCAAACGACCAATTTTATAAAGTTAGGTAAATTAAACAGTTAGACGTAAAAATCATTGTTATAGAATTTATATTATTATTTTAAATAATTTACTTAATCAATTTTATGTATATTATATTATATTATTATGATAATATTTTTGTTCAATAAACGATAAATCACGTATAGTGTATTAATATTTAAATAAAAAATTACATGAATTTTTTTCGAAAACATCCACTGAAGTTTGTAAAAAATTGAATGTTTTTGTTCTGCTATACTATCACATTAATTGTTGGTTTGAGATGTTTTCAAAAATAAATATGACCTACAAAATTTTGCGTTTAAACAAAACGAAATTAATGTTAAAAATTTAATGTTCGGGTATTGAGTTTTGAGTCAACTATTCAAAATGCTACACCTGTAAAATACGAAACATACTCGTATACAACATTATACTTATACATATTTTATTTGTATGAACTCAATATTATACATAAATTATAATCTAGTAATTTATGAATGTATCAGTCATTAAAAAAACATTATAGTTAATATTTATTCTGTTTATATTATACAGGGTGATATTGCTGTATGTACCTTTATATATATTATCCTTTTTGAATGTATACGAAACAACAGAGATTTATTGTTTCAAAGATAACTTTTACTTTTTTTTTTTTTTGTTTTAATTTAGTTGATTATTATATATAGGTGTTTCGTTTTTATTTAAAATTTAAACTTGGAAAGTTACTCGGGGTGTTTGAATCAAGTTAACTGAACCAAGATACGAGTTATTTCCTTCATTAATTCACTCGACTCTGCGGTATTTAATTAATCAAAATTAAACAGAACTGCGAATGGTAAAATATGGACCCAACATATTATAGGTAGTACACACTTACGATTTAATCTCGCTGCACGATAATTTAAAATCTTATATACCTGTGTGCTGTGTGTGCGAGATTACAAGAACGATAAATTAACAAACGCGTTAGATTCCATGTTTTAATATTATAATATTTACGTATTTAAGTCCCCAAAGACGTATTGTTACTCGGATTCAAACGACAAAATTATGATACTGTAAAACGATAAAACGATGTGGCTCTAATAAGAAGAATTATTACGAAAAACAGTTTCCGTTTTGCAGCAATATAGGTACTTATATTACAATTAAACACAAGCTCTTTGGAAACGTTTTGTACCTATAATGTGTTCTTTGGGACTAAATCGAAGGAAAGATGGATATAGAAAGAGTGAAATAGTGGCATATGCAAAACTACGGTAAAATTTATCATCGATAAAAAATAAACTTGTTAAATATTAATGCAAAAATAACGAATATTTTACACGTTCGTCTACGTGTTCAGATTTTTGGTTATGTTTATGACCCGAGCCGGATGTAAAAATTGTTATTTATTAGCTCACCTTTGCTGTTGCCCGGCCGGCACGTTTCGTATCTCTTCCAAAAATTCGTTTTTTCAATGCCTGAACAATCCTCTCGACCGTTAAAATGGGTCCTTGCGAAATCATCGCAATCCGTCACGCCGTCTTCATTGCAATCCTGTTATAAAAATAGATACCATCAAAAACAAACTAGTTAAAAATAAAAAAGTACTCTTTATAAATTGTAAAATAATATTCAAAATGTGTTAAAATAATTTAAAGGTGTTTTTTTAAATTAGTTACTCTTATATAATATATTTTTTCATTTTCTTATAATATGTCTCGCAAACACGTACGAATTTTCTGTCATCTCTAATTTTGAATATTATATAATACCTACGTCATTTAATAATAAATAATTAATATTCGCAGAGTTATATCGAAATAATATATATTGATAAAATTGTGATAATGTGATAAATTTTAAAATGTATTTTTAAATTTTTTTTTAAATAATTTTATTTTTTTTAGTTTTTATTTTTTTTACTTTTTCAAAATATAAAATAGCGGTAATTCTATTTATTATTCTAATTTAAAATAATTTGTTGAATCTTTAAAAAAAATAATTATAATTATTTATTATTTGATTAGATCAAGAGCAATTTCGGGTCAAATATTGGAGAGGTTTAATATTGAAATAATTATATTGGTTAAGTATAAAGTAAAATCGATGGAGATAACTAGTTTAAATTTAGAACTCCGAAATAAAAGATGATTGAATATTGCCACAACGGTAGAAAGTTCTTATATTATTATGTTATGTTCAGCGTTAACTAAACTAATATTTCCAATTTTGCGAGTATTTATCCATGACGCACTCGAATACACGCCATACGATATTTTGTTATTAAATAAAAATAATTATATTATGTGCTCTGATGATTTTTATTTAAGTTATTCACGCGTTTCAAATTGTTTATTATTATTATTATTATTATTATTATTATTATTATTATTATTATTATTACAGCTTCAAATTCAATACGTGCTCGTTGACATCATACAGAAAACTTATCGCAAAAAAAAAAAAAAAAACTATTGATTTGGAAGATAATCTTTCAAAGAAAATATTATTCGAAAAATAAAACAAAACTTCGTTTTATAGCGATTTATTAATATTATTAATATGTTATTTTCAATATCATACCTACGTCATCACGCTTGTTTCAATCGATTACGTTTTACGTAGAGAGGAAGAGAAGGAATATTGCGAATTAAAAAACAGACTTATTACGAGATCGTAAACGTGAATAATATTATATTATTAATTTTATAAATTGTACATAGAGTGTGTAAAAATTCGATTTTATTACATTATTAATATTCTGATAAACGGATTGTGGTGGCAAAAACACAAGTACATCTTTCCAACAGATAACACATATTGTGATTGTGTATATACGAAAACAAGGTGAAATTTATAAATAAGGATAACGTACAAATTCCAAATCATACGTTTATAACTGATGTAATTTGGAACATATTTCACATTGTGGACACGTGCGTTAACATAAAACAAACGTGGGTACGAATGTATCGGTGATTTTTTTTATTAAATAGATCAATAATACCTATGATATTATAATAATCACATACAAATGCTTGTGTTGTAAATATTATAATATACATTTGTATAAATTGTAATAAATGAGAACGCGTAATTCGCAAATACTATACGTATATTAATAATATTATTATTATAGGTAAAAAATTCTGATAAAATTGTACATTATCAGTGTTCATATTATTTTAGTGATAAACATAATATTATTATAATATTGTGGGTATAGTTATTTTATGAGAAAAGCAAAATATGTTTTCCTTGTTATAAATAATAATATCCTTCTGTCAAGAGACAATTCGATAACTTGGACGACTCTAATATTTGAAATAATTATTACGATAAATTGCTAATTTTTTAATTCCGAAATTTGACGCAGATGTCTGATGATGAGATTCGATGATTCAGATAATATTATGATAGTACGATGGCGATAAAACATCCGTTGATTGTTAAATAGAACCGATTAAAATCTGTGATGTTATCATTATTCTTAAGACTATAATTTTTATAAGATACAATAATTAAATTAAAAATAAAATAAAAAAGTCAAAAATGAATGTTAATAATAAAAAATATTATATATTATAACGGCGAAAAAATAATTTAAACTTATAAACGTTCAATATATTTTACTAAACACTTATCGACATATTATATTACATTCAATTTAATTCAATAAATATAATAACCATTAATTGGTTACACACATATTTTTTACTCATACCTCAAGTATATTATAGTGAATATTGTTTTCAATAACCAATAATTATAATTTAATTAATGTTGACATAATAATATATTAATAAAAATATAGTCATATGCGTTTATCATTATTGTAACAAGATTTTATTTTTTTCTGTTAATATTACAATATTTGTACACTCACGAGTCACACAAGGTTTGTAAATTTTTACAATTAAAACGAACCACGGTAGGTATTATAGAAACTTATAAACTGACCTAGGTATGTTGTATTCCAATAATAAATATTTATATCCTTATAACATATTTTGAAATTTTTTTTTTATATAGTCGAATAAACACGTTCGAGGACGTTTCAAGCTATATATAGTAACGTATATTTTATTGTTATTTAATAATAAAAAAATATATTTAGTAATGATGTCCAAATGGAATTATCTAGAAAATTAATTCGTTAAAATATAAACACAGTATAATTTTATACTATGTAGTGCCTAATTATTTATTATTTATTTTTCCTTTTTATCTGTTTGTATTTTATCAATTTTCGTAACTTATATCGAATTAACCAACGAGTTAAATATCATTACATTAAGCGAACATCTAAATCGGTATTTATCATTTATTTTCATGATTATTAATTAATTTTTATAAATTTTTATTTTTTTAAATATTGTTTAAATTTATATAATTATCTATTTGAATATTAATTTGTATAACGTGATATTATTATGTCTAGTGTCTACTATATTAATTATGCTTGTTTTAATTTCGTTTTAGCATTGTTGTGTAATACGACTATTGTGCAATTTTCCCAAAAACATCGCCTCGTGGTGTTATAGAGAAAAAAACATATTTTAACAACTAAAATCATATCGTGTGAATTGCACTCCGTAATAATAATAATAATAATAATGATAATAATAATAGGTAATATTAATAATAATAATAATAAAAATGATAATAATAATAATGATAATAATAATAGGTAATATTAATAATAATAATAATGTCCGTATGAAATATTAAAATAAATAAATAAATAAAAATGATAATAATAATAATGAAATGTCCGCGAATTTTATTATAAATTATTGTTAAAACGGTAATTTTACATGACGTTTTTGACGCGTTTTTGGAGGCGTTACCGTGTCGTATATCATAACGCAGAGTTGTACACAAGAAGCTTGTGCTGTATAATTATAAAACAAATTAACTATTAAACAATATTATATTATATTATTATTATGAATTCGATCGTTGAAATTTCATTCCGGGTCGTCCGAGCACGAGCTAAATATTTAAATCACACAGAACACGCGGGGTAATGTATTTACGAATTTATTATTTTACTAAATTACTACACTCACCTACTTCATAACTATTTCAATCGAACGTAATGACTAAATGACATGCTTTAAAGATAATAAATTAATTTTTAGCAAAAAAATGTTTGTTTTAGATTCTGAGCGAAGCGAAGAATGTAGGTATTGGTTTTACAATGATGTGTGATTTTTTTTTGTTTTTTGTTTTTTTTTTTATTCTGTAAACATTTTTACTACCCGAAATATTGCTCCGATTATCACGAATAGGGTATGTTTCCGGTAGCAAAGTGGATCTAGTTGGTACTTTATTTAGGTCATTTTTCGAATTTATCAAAATTGACCCTAAGCGGTAGAAAAAACTTCGAAAAAATGACGAAAAAATGACGAAAAAACGGCATTTTTCGCGAAAAATGAAATTTTGACGAATTCGATTTCTATATTTCTCGATAACTCAGGCAATTTTTAAGATAGAGACTTGAAAATTTTTTTGGGTATTCACATAGGTACTATATATATGTGGTATAATTTTGGAACCGTTATGTTAATTTTTCTACAAAATATTGGACTTTGAATATTTCGTAAAATTCTCGTTTTTATGTATATAAAATATAATGTTTGATAAAATTGGCAATTTTTGGTATTAGGGTCTGAAAATTTTACTGAAGTATACTTACATATTACTTAACATCATACTAAAATATTATAAAAATCCCTAATCTCAATTTTTTTTTATAGCTGTTTTAAGTTGATATTTTTAGTTCAAACGAAAATTATAATCTGACTGAACTTCGCTCAGAATCGTTTTTTACGAATGCAATGGTTTATCATTGCATTCAAATTCTAATTAAAATTAAACGCTATGATTCGCACACCTGTATCCTGTGCGGCAGGAGTATCAGCTCTTTTTTTTTTTCGTTTTTATCAATTCATCGAGTGTGCTTTAATATTCCACGTATGAACTGATTTAACTAATATAATATACTAATTTAAGTTAAATTCAATGTTATTTTTTTTATTTTTATTGATAAAAAATTTTCAAAATTCGGTTTAGACTTTAGACTATTCACAGTAGTACTCACCTACATATTATTATTATTATTTTTATCGTCAACAAATTCTATATAAAATAAAATTAAAAATCTCAATAGTCAAAACAGTCGCCCCTGACGTTAACGATTCGATGTAACACTCACCCGAGCCCATTTGGCCATGTAGCTGATGACGACCTTTTGCGCGCACGACAGATCCTCCGCACAGTCTACAAACGCCCGGTCGCGGTCCGCGTCATCGTCCCGCAACACCAAGCGTCCCGCGTCGTTCCAGTATTCGCGGTGCAGGTAGTACGGGCCACAGTAACCCTGCGAACATCCGAACGTAACGTTGCACACGGTGGACGCGTGGCACAGACACCGCATGCACTGTCCGTCTAGGTTGGACACGTATCGGCCCACGACAACAACGTCCGTGGCGTCCGTTGTGGTCGTCGAAGACGTCGTGGACGGTTCCACGACATTGGAACCGCGTATTGTGGCCACTATGAGGGTTGTGTTTCCGCCGTTCTTTTTCTGCTGCTGACGCTGTTGCTGTTGTTGCTGCTGCTGTTTGTTCTTGGCGTCGACCGCGGCAGCAGTCGTGCCCGCGGCGACGATCGCCAGCAACAGCAGCACCGACGTAAACGTCGACTGACGTAAATAGCGATGTGCGGACGAGTCGAACGCCATCGTTACACTACGACCGATGTTCATCATTACGTTTTTTAACGGAAACAACATTCGTTAATATTATTATCACTACACGTGAAAACAAAACTTATGTAACACTTAACAAAATGTTATTATACGATGAGTAATTACAATAACATGCACTGAGCAACGCACTCGTCAAACCGGTCAACGGAAGCAGCGGCCTTCGCCAAAATTTTGTTGACGTATTTTTCCGTCATACAGTTTAAAACATTAAAACAATATAATATAACATTATCTCAACAATTATAATATGAGGTTATCGATAATTCTATAATAATTAATATTATTTTCGTACCTTGCAAATTTGCGATATTACATGAAATATGCAAAAACAAGAAAATAGTAATAAATAATAATAATAATAATAATAATATTATATTATAATAATAATAATAATAATATTATTATTATTATTATTATTATTATTATTATTATTATTATTATTA
>JAIUCT010000020.1:3396516-3463879 GCA_021307375.1 Tetraneura akinire | reverse complement strand
ATTATTATTATTATTATTATTATTATTATTATTATTATTATTATTATAATACGATCAAGTAAGATTAAATTATTCAATATTATTGTGACGCGAATCTAACGAATTGCGGACGATGCGAAATTGGGCATCTAATGTTGCATTCAAAAAATATTGAAAATAATGTATTTTTTTGAATCAAATTTCGTTAAAATATTGATCCTTTAATATAAAGCTGGACGCTACTTTTCAAAGTATTATCACAATATGCAAAAGAAATAGTCTATTATTATATTTATAATATATAATAGTAGAATACGCTTTTCTTCCATAAAAATATAACAAAGCTTTCTACGTGTTTGTCATACTAAATTATTATGCGAAATATTTGTAAATTTAATATTTTGCTCAACTAAATTTCTTTTTAAATTCTTCGTTGCCAGAATATAATAATAATATCTCAGAAATTTGAAGGTCCTTGGCGTTGCGATATAAAATTGATTAATTTCTAATAATACATTTAAAAACTAACTAAAAAATAAATCTATATTAGGTAAAATTATACAAGTACATGTACGTACTACGAAGATTCGATAAATAAACTTTAAATATTTTAAATATTTTAGAGTTTATTTTTTTTTTTTTTATTTTTTTCATAATTTTGATACTTTTACGCTAAATAAATATATTTTGAATATAATTTAATTTTTAGAGAATTTCAAATAAAAAATAATAATAAATTATAAAACAAATTTGCCCTTTAAACATTTTTATTCTATTACATTGTTCAATTTTTAACAATGTTATTGAAGTTTAATTGAAATTCAAATATTTATACATGAATATATCAAATAATTTGATATCAGTTATCACTAATAGGCAATTAATTTTTTCTAACATAAATTATGATATAGGTACAATATTATTATGATATGATCACAGATTACCTATATTATTATAAGACCAAATGATACACTTTTACACTTTTACGTTTACTGATAATAATTTGACCCCTCACAGATCATTATAAACACTTACAAGAAAATAAATATTATTGTAAAACACCTATTACAATAATTTTTTTTTTCTATAATATAATTTCAATACGAGTGTAGTCAATGCGAATCACCAGTAAGAGGAAACGGGCGGTAGAATCCTTGTGGATAACGCGTAAAAGTCTACGATGCACAGTTAAACAGTAAACACACCATAATAATAATTATTATCCATAAAGACGTTTTTTTCCACCTCAGTGATGACACTGGCCAGAGGCAAGTTTTGATTTGTTTACATTTTTGAAAATTAAACGAATAGGAAGAGTACCAAATGGTTTTATCTTGTTCAAAATATGAATATAACAACCAAGAGTTACGCACGACCGTCTAAAATAGTGTAATCACTGATAACATAATATGTATAGAATAACTAGATCGTGAACTACATAGGCCTTCCTTAATCCATTGAGAAAAAATTGTTGCCTGCTTTTGAGAGCTCAAACGATAGTAGAATAAAATCTGTATATTTATTATATATCGATTTATTTTTTCATTTGATTTAATAAAAAAAATTCTATACTTACAAAGTTTTATTTAATAAATACTGGTATAATGCAGAGTAAAGTTATACATTTTTAATAAAAATACTAAATAGGCAGTGGTTTTACATATTGTATATTTAAATATAGTAAATCGTGCAATTAATCAAAATATACAAAATTAAATCCATTATAACCTCGAAGACATTGCCATAACAGTTGCTGATGATGCATTGATGCGATAAAACAAACACGCACACGACACGGACATATCACATTATTGTACGAGTATAATATTATAAAATCGATATATTAATCGATAAATTACTATAGATATTTATAGATATTTATTTATTATATCGTCTTGGGCCAACGTCCGGCTTCACTAATAATTTTAAGTTGAAGATCTAGATGTTCTATAACATTATCTATGAGTATTATACAGATAAAGATATGAAATACAACATAGTTAAGTATTATCATAAATATGAAAACATATTATCAATTAATAGAAACTATTTCGTGAAATAAAAATATTTATAGTATATATTTCATAGTATTTTATAACGACTATAGTTTACTATCAATGAATTTTTTTTTCGAATATTTATAGTTATTTTAAAATTGTATAAAAAATTAACGAAATAAAAATATTTATGTAATAAATATTTTTTAAAGAAACTTAATTGAAATATAAATTTTTTGGATTTTTAAAAAAATTTAATAATAGAAATTATATAAAATAATAATAATTTAATTGTAGCTTAAAGTAAGGGTAAGTAAGTATTATATAAAAAAATATTGAATAGTAATTATAATTAATGCAAATGTTATTTTCCATATATCCGTGGGGCACATGGAAAATTTATTATAATATATCATTTAAAAATAATTTCATCTTCTATTAAAATTACAATAAAACTAAGTAAATAATAGAATAATTGTTAATTTACATTTTTAGTCATTAAGATAAAACTAATATCAGCGCCTTACAGCTACGCGTATACCTATAAATATTGTTATAAATTTAATCGTTAATACTACACTGTTATTTTTTTTAATAGTATAAATTATTCAATTGCTAAAGTATTAAATAAAATTGGCTTTCATCATTAAAAGTTCGCTCGAATCAATTTTAAATCAAAGTCGACTTCATATAAATAAAAATTATTATACTAATGTCAAATAAATATATTATAAATAAAAAAAATTAAAAAAATTTTAAACGCGATATTTTATATTTTTCTATACAAAAGTAAGTATACGTCTTCATAGGATAGATAATAGTTATTTCAATATAAATTAATAAATTAGTAATGGACTTTAAGTTCGTTTAGCATTTTGGATACTAAACACACGTTAGAAAATTACGTTATTGAACGATCTGCAGCCTGAGAGATTATTTTTTTGCGATCATCATTGACTCTATATATTATTGTGGATGTAAGGTCATCTGGCGTATTGCGAACACATCCGGTACGCGTGTTTGTGTTGACGAACAGGATCGTCATAATATTTTGCATATAAGTAATATAAAAACATAATAGAAATAACAACATTTTTTATACCCAATTCTTAGAAGTTAGAACGAGTTAAAATCTCAATAAGAATGATTGTACAATTATAATAGTCAATATTAGTTGTTTTCCCTGGTATTAAAAATACACTAAATAATAAAATTAATTAATAAAAAAAAAATATGAATTTCATTGTGACAGTTACTAGTGACAAAATTATAATAATCATAATAAATAATATGAATTTTATTATGTGGATATGGTGTGAAATATTTAGTTACTCTGAAAGTCGGTGTCCTGTAGAAACAATATGGAATGTAGACAAAAGTGATAGTAATTGCCTTTTTGCGTTATCTCTTTCTATGTTGTTCACCTATAATAGTTATATTTTTATTGTACTCGTAATATATTAATATTGGTTTTTCTTACAATAAATGAAACAGGAAATAGTGATGCAATTGGACTAAGACCAATCATATTAAAGAATACCCCTCTCACAGTCTCACCCTCACAACAAATTATACTTCGATATAAATTTTATATTAGTTCACTCATTTAGGGGTTTTATGATAAATTATTTATACTGAAAGTAAAGACTGACAAATGTTAAAAGAAGAGCAGATACTCTTGCCAATACAAGTCTCCTACTTTAAAATTGTCCGAGTTATCGTGAAATTGAATTCGTTAAAATTTCAGTTTTCGTGAAAAATGCCGGGTTTTCGTAATTTTTTTGATTATTTTTCTATTGCATAGGGTCAATTTCGAGAAATTCAAATAACGACCTAAATAAAGTACTAACTACATCCACTTTCCAACCGGAAACATATGCTATTGGTCAAAATCGGAGCATTATTTCGGGTAGTAAAAGTGTTTTCAGACATAAAAAAAAGTCACACATCATTGTAAAACCAATAATACATTTCTTGCTTCACTCAAAATCTAAAATATAACTTTTAACAACATGGAAAATTATATATATAAAGCCTACTCCATCTTTTTCTTTAAATTATTATTATTTTAATGTATTTTTTTTAATTTAAATTTACTCAATACACGTTTTTTCAATGCTCATATTTTTATGCTATTTAAATTTTATTCGGTAAAGATCTTTGTTATTTTAAATTTAAACTATTTTTTTTCAGTTTTTTTTTAGTATTTGTGAATTTATCGTTTCGTATTTTTTAATTAGATACTATAATTACTTTTAAATAAAAATCAATTATAATAATAATCTCATAGAATTTTTGCACGACTTATTTAAATAAAATTAATTATTTTTATGTTGTTTCCATACATACATAATACGAGTATGATAAAACATCCATGATATTTATTGATTACTACAATTTATGATATGTATGAATTTTTGATTTTTTATGTATCTAACATCATGTATTTTAATTAATTTATAAATACTGAACTTGCAAAATACATTGGAGTATTTTAATGACTTATTCGCTTTTAATTATTTATTTAAGTGACGAATTACTAGAATGTAATGACTGTATAAATTAATAATTGTAGTTTAATTTATATAATTAAATATTTTTTACGTTTCAATATGTATACACAGTATATTATTTATAAAAACTTTATTTTACATCAACTACATAATGTAAAATATCTATACTCTAAAATAAAACCATAGTAATAATAACGTGATTATTCAATAAAATGTCAAAAGTATGTGGATACTAAAAATTACAGCGAGTCAAAAGATCGAATCAACGTCGATGCAAGGTCATCTGGCGTGTTTCGAATAAATCCGGTAGATACGTGTACATGTGTTGACAAAAATGGAATCTTCATAATTATTCTATATTATACAATTATATGGTCATTTAGAGTAAGTAAGCTGAACTGTTACTAAGAATGACTCTGTACTTGTACATAATATAAATATATTAAATAATATTTGTTTTTCGCGTAATTGAAAATATCTATATTTCTATTATATACTATAACAAGAATGAATGATTAAAAAAAAAAATTGTTAAAACAAATAGCAATATAATATTTAATAATAAAAATCATCTTATTACAGTGATGTAAAATATTTTTTTGTAACTTTGGGTAACGTATAAAATAAATTTATGCACATAGCACATCAAATTGTTGTCAGATTACGATATAGGTAGGTATACACTGTATGATAAATTCATAATATTGTTATATTGTGTTGGTAATATAATTTTTAAATAATTAAATATTCTACTTGTATCATAATAATGCTCGAGTGTTTTTGACGAGTATTTCAATTATTATCAATATCTTCGGTTTTGGTTATAGAAGAAATTTATTATGTAATTTAATTATAATTTTATTAGGTACAAAAAGTTAAATAGATATTTTTTTCTACGTTAGCAGATTGTATTAAAATTTGTATAAAACGGGTAAAACAAAACGTCATAGGTACTTCAATTTCAAATGATTTCAATGGCCACATGTTAAAATAATATAAAAGTGAATCGTAGTTATTATAATTCGGATTAGCTTATAATTTAAATTAAATTGATAATATGTATAAATTTTATAATGGTTTACAATGATAACAATAAATAATAACAATTAAATCTAATAAAATTTTAGTTTGTCTAATTATTTCTTATTGAATATATCGAATAAAGCAATTATCAAATAATTTAATTTGTCCATCAGTACTGTTGCGGTCACATATCGATCCAGGAGAATTTAGTAATATTCAATGCTCAGATCTGAATATTCAAAGTACTTGTCGACAATATGACTTTTAACAATAATATTTTTTTTTACATTTTCTTAATAGCCTTGTTTTTAGTTTTTGGATTTATCGATGCTCTTCGTAAGTAAATAATATATTATTTAAACATTGATTGAGTGTGTATTCATAACATTATAGGTACATGTTATATTCAGTATGAATTTAAATATTTGAAAATCGAATAATTGTTATTTGATAGATAAAAACGATTTTACCCGAAACAATTCGCTTTGTTTTCTATATAAATATTTCAACATAATAAACTTCTTTTTTTTAAAAAAAAATTTCAATCCATTCATAAAAGAATTGCTTTCTCTTCTTTCTATGTCGTTCACTTAATTATATGTTTATCATTGTAAATATTAAGTTAATTCATATTCGATATATAAGAATGCTATTTTGTTTTAAAAAAATAATATTAATTTTTTACACTAATTTTTAAGAGAATTATTATAAAAACAAGGTTAGTTAGGTAACCTAACTATATTTTGAGTTACGCACTATCATAATTAATATAATATACCTAATTTTACAATAATAAAATCAAAATTGATAAAAATGGACTTGTCCCCTTTCTGCAGTTAGCGATTCATACATTCTGCAGGTTATAAAACAAATACTTATACAAATATAAATTTATATATAAATTTATATATTTCTATTACCTATATATTTTATACGAAGGTTTTAGAAAAATATTACACGAATCACAAGGCGAAATCATTGTGGACGATATATCAGAATCATGTCTAGATTGTATTTGTGAAGCGACATCATTGTGTGATTATACCTTAGGATGTAAGAACGGCGTATGTGGAATGTTCGCACTGACAAAAGATTATTGGGATGCATCAGGAAGACCAACGTTGCAATGGGAACGCGCATCGGATGAAAAATTCGGTAAAACACAATCTATTTATCTATAAATTCTACGGATGCGACGCTCGTTAATTATTTTTTATCATCAAAAATAATTTCTAATGTGGAAATAGTTAATTTTTACGAATGTTTGAATAATATTAAACGAGTAAAGTATAATATATCATTCGCGAAGCAATAATTGTCATGACCGTTCCAATACCATTACAATAAGGGTACCTATACATTTTTATTGCTACACCATTCGTATAATATTATAATATAAAATATACAAAAATACTGTACGCTCATATTTTATACAATTTCAGTAGAAGTTACAAATCCACTCAATCAGAAAAATGTGATTATACAAGCATCATCTTAGTTACAGTCAGTGTTGTATATTATCTAGATAGATTTATCTAGATAAATTATCTAGATAATTTTTTTTTATCTTTTATCTTATACAGATGAATTCAAAATGACTTATCTGAGTCATTATCTTAGATAAATATGTAAGTCATCTAGATAAATTTATCTAGATAAAATAAATTAAATATAAATACCTACCTACAAAAATTTGAGTTACTCAGTTAAATTTTTTATTTCAATGAAATTCAATTAGTTCCATGTAAAGGTGAAGTTTCATCATAAATTTCAAAGTATTTTTTTTAATCCAAATGATGATTATCATTACTGATACATTAGTAATTTTATGACATTTTATAATAGTATAAAAATTTATCTTTTTTTTATCTAGATAAATTTTTATTTATTATTTATCTTTATCTAGATAATTACATTTTTATTTATCTTTTATCTTAATCTAGATAATTTTATTGCCTAATATCTTTTGTTTTTATCTAGATAAATTCATATTTATCTTTATACAACACTGGTTACAGTTAGTTTTTAAATTTAAAACTTCATAAAATATGATTATATATATCACTGTAATGAATTATTTTATTTTTATTTTTACAAATATCATTTATCTAACCAGTTTAATTAATGTACAAAATATAATAAGAGAAGGTTTTCTCAAGTTTCTATAGTTCAAATGCTGTTGAGTGTTGACGTATTAGAGCATTATTACAGAACGTTATATACAAAATAAAAATATTTATAAAATATGATCGAGTCAACGTTAAGAAAATATGTATGGAAGTAGTTTTTAAAGTGTGTATTATTTTTACCTATATAATTTGTATTTTATTTATCAAATTCTTGCCGAATACAGTCGGAACGGGCACAAATGTTCAGAAAGCAATGTTTAACGGTTTTTTCAAATTTTTTTTCATAGTCTACTAGACAATGATTTAGATTATTATTAAGAAAAAAACACTTTCATATAAAATGAATACATTATTCGTATTAGATTGTCATCCACTATGAGGTATTTTACAATTCTATAATAATAAAAGATTATTTGGCGAAAGATTTAGTTATTTAATTATTTCATACAAAAACTAATTTAGTTAATAGATTTAAAATAATAATATTTTTTTACAACTGTAGTAAAATATTTGAAAAACTCACTATACTTATTTTATTATTAAATGATTAATGCATTTGTCAGCGTTCCAGAGATGTGCAACAGATATGAAATGCGCCAGGTTAACAATAAAAATGTACATGGATTTATACTCATGGGTAAATCATCATTATTTTATTTCATTTAAATTTATAAATTATAAGGACAATGTAATGTAAAAATTTCATTCTTTCCGTATTTTGTAGAATATTATTTAATTTCATATTTAAATTATTTCTCTTGTACTAGCAAACTTTGTACGGGGTGTTTTTTATTCGAATTTATGAAATACTTTAAAATTTAAAGAAGATATTTATATTTACCAATTGTATACTTTTTTCACACGAAACAAATTTTATAATTATATCCATAAAAACATAGCACTATGGTCAATAATAACTTTCAAAAATTAAAACAGTAAAAATTCTGATTATTTCACACCCTTATTTCTTTAATTATTTATTATTATAATTAATTTTTTGTATAATTTAAAAAGTTTGTTTTAATAAAATATAGGAATATTTATTTTAATAGATATCCATATACTTTGCTCTAATAATAATTAATAAAGTCATACACCCAGTTAATTGTAAAAATAGTTATGGATTGCATTTGTTATTAATAAATCTAATTTTTTTTTTTTTTGTTATCAATTATAGGACTGCAATAATGATGGGTTTATTGATTGTATGGATTATGCATCTATGCACAGATTAGGCAAACTTAATTGTGATAAACCCCTTGATTATGACTACAAAAATAAATTATATCAATGTTTAGTAAAAAAAAATGAGACTTTTGTTGGACCAGTTACCACGAAAAAACCAGAAAATAAGAAATATAAAATATACAAAAATGAAAAAATTGATGAAAAGGATAAAAATGAGAAAGAAGACGAAAAAGACAAAGATGTCAAAATAAATGAGACTTTTGCTGGACCAGGTACCACGAAAAAACCAGAAAATAAGAAATATGAAATACAAAAAAATGAAAAAATTGATAAAAAGGATAAAAATGAGAAAGAAGACGAAAAAGACAATGATGTCGAAACATATGAGACTCATTTTGGACCAGTTATCGCGAAAAACACAGATAATATAAAATATGAAATACACAAAAATGAAAAAACTGATAAAAAGAATAAATATGAGAAAGAAGACGAAAAAGACAAAGATGTCAAAGAAGTTGAAAAAATTAAAATAAAAAATGAAGTAGATGAAGAAAATGAAAAAGATCAAAATGTCAATGAGGATGACGAAAACGAATACGAATACGAAAACGAAAACGAAAACGAAAGCGATGAAAGTATCTATAAAGATGACGAAAGCAAAAAAGAAAAGGAAAAGGAAAAGGAAAAGGAAAAGAAAAAGGAAAAGGAAAATGATGAAAATCTCTATAAAGATGAAGAGACTTCAAATGAAATAGACGCTTTATAATAGACCAATATTAGTAGATATTAGATGTATATTTTAGGGGTATTATTATTTAGTGTATAATGCACATACAAATGAGTTATGGCAAAACCTCTACCCCACCATTTTATTCAATATTTAATTTAATTTAATATATTTTATTCGATCAAAATTATATAATATAAATGATTAATGTAATTGAAGTACGAAATATGTTGTTTATTAGTGATTTTCATTATACGAAAAAAAATTATTTCTACCTAACGTATAATTTTTTTAAAGCTATTTTAATGATAAAATACCACAATTCTAAACTAAATCACAATTTTAAGCTGGTTTGTGAAATACGGAAATTAAATAATTTGATTTATCAAATTCTAGGTTTGAATGAGAAGTATTATTTTATATTTTTTTTGTTAATTTATCATTCTGTATTTTTTTATTTATTTTTTTAAAAAAAAAATGTTGACATATTTAAATTTAAATTCTATACAGTAGTTAATTTGATATTCTTATCATTTTTAAAATAAAGACAATTGTAATTATGATCTCCTTGGATTTTTGCACTTTAATTTAAATACAACTAATCCTCATTTTTCTTTATAGTGTTAAAGTATTATAAGCATAGGTACCTCCTACGCTTTGAAAATATCAATATAGTACAATAATAAATAGCCAAATAGGTAATTGAAAAACAAACAAAAAATTAGTTTAGACAGATATCAATAACAATGTAATATTTTGATAATAATAATCGTATTATGTGGTGTAAAAAATTTCACTACTTTCAAAGTCGGTAACCTGTAGAAATACAAAAAAATTTACGTAAACCTAATTGAGTTAATTTGATAATTGAGATATACAGCAGATTATACAGACTGTATTATCAATGTACTATCAATGGTTACGATTATAGACGACAATAATTATTGTGTAATTTAATTATACATTCATGGTAATTATATGCAACCGTCGTACAATCATATCCAAGGAATTACTTTTTTACAAAAGTTAAATAAGACCGACTTTATAAGAAAATTGTTAAGATTTGTATAAAATGGGTAAAACAAAACAAACTTCAATGATTTCATTTACTATTATGCATTCAAAGATATAAAAGTGTATCATGAAATATTTTAATTCTGATAACCTTCTAATTTAAATTAATTGAATACAATATTTATAATTGGTTTCAACGATAACAATAAACTCAATAATAATTAAAATCAAATGAAAAATACTCGTAAAAAACAAAAATAAAATAAAAATTATATAGAGTTTGCGATTATAAAATTATCAACTATCAATTACTCGTTATTGAATAAATTAAATTAAGAAATTATCAAATAATTACATTTTAATAATAATAATGTAAGTATCAGCGTTGTTGGTCACATCGATCCACGCGAACATAATAGTAATATTTGATACGCAGATCTGAAACTATTCAAATTACCGACAATATGACATTAAATATATTTAGTTCCATTTTCTTAATAGCGTTGTTTTTCGTTTCTGGTTTGGTCGATGCTCGTAAGTACATAATATAATATTATTTAAACAGTTTATATTATGATATTAGGTAGCGATATCTACTTATTATTCGATTAAATATAAAAAATCAAAATTCAATTTTAATCACTTGTTATTTAATAAAATTTTTCGTTTTGTGCTTGTCTTCGTTATAAATATTTCAATGTATAATGAATGTTATTTTCAATTAAAAATCCATTCGTATAATAATAATTCCTTCTTCTCTTTCTACGTCGTTTACCTAATTATATATTTATTCATTGTAAATACATTTATTATGAAAATTAATTTTCGATGTAATATGAGAATGCTGGTTTTTTTTCAATGAACATTAATTATTTACACTAATTATTAATAGAATTATTGTACAAATATATATAATATTTCTATGTTATGTAACATTAAATATAATATTTGATAATCGCTGAGGACATTATGATAATTAATTTTGATATTCAATTGTTTTTAATGCGATGCGCACTACAAAAATTAATATTGTAATATATTTAAAATCGTCGTCAGATTATACAACAAATACTTACAAATGATATGCATTTATCTTATTATATTTTATATGACGGTATATAATAGAAGGGCAAATAGTACGTAACAAAATAATTATACAAGAATTAACAGAAGCATGTCTCGAATGTCTTTGCGAGATGACAACTTCGTGTAATCCCAAATTGGGATGTGATAACGGCGTGTGTGGAATGTACGCATTGACAGAAGATTATTGGATTGAATCAGGATCACCAACGTCGAAAGCAGGAAATATTTCGGATTCGAAAAACGGTAATCCTTTTTTTCATTAACTGTAAAATTGTATTCTGCGATTGACCTGGGATGTTTCTTATCATTAGAGATAATTTATGGTGAATAGTTAATTCATAAATATTTGAACACAAACAAATTATTTACGATGACATTACCACTAATCACTATTACTTTTACAAGGCTATAAATCTCTACTAGTCCATTTGTATAACGTACTATATGATGTACAAAAACATGAATGCCCATTCGTTACATATTTAGAGGAAGTTCCTAATTTTCTAAATTAGAAATGACGCATCGTCTTAGTCGCAATTCGTTTTTACATTTAATATTTTAATTTATTATAAATTATAATTATATAATAATACGTTATTTAACGATCTAACGATTTAACGATTAAATTAATGTAAAAATAAATAATAATAATAACAAAAAGTTATCTCAAGTTTGTAAAACTTGCGATTTTTGGTTGTGGTTTGGGAGCATTATTACAGAACGGTATACAAAATAAAATAGTTATTTATAAAATATGATCAAGTTAAAAAAACAATATATGGAGTTACTCTTTAAAAAATTTTTTCCTATAACTATACTTAAACTTGTATTTTATTTGTCAAACTTTGACCGAGTTTAACCGTTGCGATTGGAACTTAAGTAATCGTCGATCTTGTGTGTAAAAGTCAACTAGATAATAATATTATTTAAATTATTAAAATTAAAATTTACCACATATATTATAGTAAAATCAATATATTATACGATTTTTATCCACCATAATAGTACAATGTATCAATGCACATTGCAATTCTGTATGCTGTATCTATAATAATCTAAGATGTACAATTGCATTATTTTAAAAGATTTCAACCAAAAACTAACTAATAGATGTAAAATTATATTTCTGGATATTGTAGTAAAATATTTAAAACTATCAATGTATATTTATTTTATTTTATTGAATGATAAATGTATTTGTCAGCGTTCCAGAAATGTGCAACAGATCCAGAATGTGCCAGATTAACAGTTAAAATGTACATTGGAAATCACTCATTGGTAAATCATCATATTATTAAATCATTTAAATTTAAAAGTTATAAGGATAATGTATAATGCATACTTATTCCTTCGGCCTTTTGTAGAATATTCTACATTTTAATATTAATTATTTATATTTTAATAATTTCTCTTGTACTAACAAACGTTTATTATTGGGATTTATAAAGCAATATAAAATTTACATAAGTTTATGTAAATTAACCAATTATATAATTGTCTTTATATGAAACTGAATTTATAATAATAATATAATCCATATTATCAATCTATCTGTTAATTATTAGAGCAAGGTATATCAAAATACCTATCAAATTATATATTTCACTTTTTTTATCCAAACTCTATTTTTAATTAGATAAACCAAAAATTAATTATAATAATTAATAATTAAATGAAAGAGGGTTTGAAATACTTAGAATTTTTAAAATTATAAAATTATAATTATAATTCAAATTATATAATGTAGATTTTATTTATTGCAATGGTTAATGAAAAATCTAATATTTTCTTTTTCTTTTTGTTTTTAATTATTATAGGATTGCAATAATGATGGATTTATTGATTGTTTGGATTATGCGCCTATACAGAAATTCGGTAAAGAAAATTGTACTCAACCACTTGGCCAATTCTACAAGAGGAAACTGTATTCATGCCTAGCAATTTCAAGTGATCTCGATGAGTCATTTGCCATAGAAAATGAAGAATATGAAATGTATGAAAAGCATAAAAAAAATAAAAACGATGAAAATGACGAAGAAATGGAAAATTACATGGATACATCAAAGGAATTAGACAGATTAGTAGACAAATTTGTAGAAGAATATCATTAGATGAAAATTTTTGATTATTGATGTATACTACACAAATAAAAAAGGCGAAACCTCTATTTTAATCAACATTTATTAAATTATAATAAATTTTATTCGATTAATAAAACATAAATAACTAAGTAATTAATGTAATTGAAATACAAAATACGTTATTTATTAGTGATATTTATTAAATGAAAAAAATTATATTTATTATTTATTTTATTTAATTAAAGTAGGTATATAGAAAGCAAAGGTGGGATACAGATGTGGAAGAAATACAGGAGTAAAGAGGATAGTGTTGAATTTTGATTAAAGTTAGAATGCAATGATAAATCATTACAATCGAAAAACTATTTTAACCGAAGAACTGTCAACTTGGCTATTTAGATGTTTAATTTAGGGATTTTATAGGTGTATAAATATATTGAACGTAGAGACTGAATTTATAGTTAATTAATAAATTTATATATATTACGAGTATTTTTATAGTAAAAATTTTAATCAATACATTATTATATTGTTATCCGATGAACTTCGTTCAAAATCGTGTAAATAAATCTGAAACACTCGTTACATAATTAATAATACGAGTAGTATTTTTATTAAAATAAAATAATAATAAAATAATTTATACAACTAGAATAATATTATATATTTATTATTTATATTCATAATATATTTATTAACGGTTTAATGGGCCAATGACCGTTTGGTAAATTTAAACATGTAAAACTTCATATACACAAGGAAACTAACAAAGTTCTATATCTGCAACTAATAATAATCAGACCATTAGATTAGTAGTTAACCCTCACAATTTTTTGAAGAAATAATACATTTTATTAGAAACTCGTGGTATTACAAATTATAACTCGTTCTAAAAAATTATATTGGAGAATACGTATAAATGAATCATAAACCAGTTTTATATTATTTGAACCGTATGAATTATAAGTTATTGATCACAAACTAATATAAACGTTATCATAGTTATTATAATGACATTTTGTTGTACAAGACCGTTAAAAAATGAAGTAACTATTCCAGAAACTATATAATATTTTATGTACCTATAGCTACAAAAGGAAATTAACATTATACATTAACATGGAAAAACAAAAATGAATAATAATTAATAGATCAGGTCACAGTCCTGATAAATAAAATCGAAGAAAAAAAAATTAAAATGTCCAATGTCCAAAAATATAGGAATAAAATAATATGTTTTTTCAACGTGTTTAATATAAAAAAAAAAATTATCTTATTCGTGCCTATTGTTCGTTCAAGCAATTAAAAGTATAAAATGTACAATGAATAGTTGAATATGATATTTTACATACGAATTAAACGATATGTTTGAAAACAAAATTTATGTAAAATTAATCGTAAGATATAAATCATTAGCATTCAATACACACGTTAAACGCGGATAATAATAAGGATAATAATTTTAATTCTACTATATTATTAACAATCATTTGATGTTTATTTTTTTTTTTTTTTTTTTTGCACTGTATAAATGTAACAGTATATGATATATTATAATAAGAAGAGTATGAAAATAAAAGATTAAATTACAATATTATTATAAAATATACATTTATGAAAAAATTGTTATCAGACGTCACATCTCTTCGTGCGGATTTAATCGAAATACATAATATAATATACCATTAGAATAGGTGTAATAATTTTTGTGGTAATAACCATTAAAAAACACTGTTATAGTAACAATATTCAAATCGAATTCATCTTTCGCCGAAATTGTGAAAAGTATGAAGTATAATATTATGATAATATAACGTTTCGAAATTTAGTGGCAATGCGTGTCTCATCGGCGGAACATAATATAAATATTAATTATATATTAATAATCGTTTAATGTTACGATTTCTTTAACATTTTTTTTTTCTAATAATGATCGTATTATCCACGGAATTAGCATGCGTCATTATATTTTATAAATGTGCGTACTATTCAGAAGTTTCGTATATATTTTGTGCCAGTATAAAGTGCATCTCTTTCGACCAAACGTGTTGGTACGTGTGAGGTTTCAGGTTATCGCATTTCGAAGTCGATCGGAACGCGCGTCATTGCCTTGAGAGTCGAGAATCGTTGTGGCTGCTATTCTTGGTCGTACACTGTCCTATAGCAGCGAGTTCAGTGATATTCCATCCGCACACCCGAGGTGATTATTGTTAGTTGTTATTTTCATCATCATAATATTAAATTAATTAGTAATCATTATCCGCATATAGCTCCGATCCGCCACGATGTCATTCAACGTCTTTGTCATCGTTTGTCTATCTGCAGTACTGTTCACTTCCGGTATCGTAGACGCCTGTAAGTGTTTTTTTTTTTTTTTTATAATATTATTATTCTTATAAATTGCCGACGTTATTGTTTTTCGTTGAAAATATAATATTCTAACATAATTATTATTTAGAATGTATTATTTCCATTTTTGAATACGTTAATTCGCGAGCGGGTGTTATCATGTTTAACGTTTTTTTATCAAAATCGAAACTATACACGGTCGGTATCTATTTATCAGAAAAAAGTCAAATTTCGTATACCTATATTATAGATCCCTACAATGTAACGTCATATTTTATTAATTAGCAGATATAATATAAAAATGTGTTTAGGAGGCATTCGTAGTGTTATAATTATTTAAACGAATAAAATGAAAAAAAAAAAAAGAGTTCACGGTTGAAAGTACAAAATTCAATATGTTTTTTATTATCAATAACAATATATTTTTTTAATGATAAATAAATCAAACGAGGATTTATCGGAAAGTATACTAAATTATATACTTCTCTGCATCGCCATTAATCATGACAAATGTTTTATAATATTTGAAAATTGAAATTGCGTTAATATTTTTGTTTGTAACTCTTCCTTATGTATAATAGGAGTACCTATATATTTATATTATTATTATGTTGCACCAATATTATACTCGTCCGTTAGTTTAGGAAGGATTTCAAAACAAACTAATTTTGTATTTAATATTATTTAGACCCTCAACAAACATTCAATAATAATAATAATCAACAACACAACGTTCAACCAATAAACGAAACATGTTTAGGATGTATTTGCGAGTCAATATCTTCATGTGATCCCAACTTAAAATGTGTGGGAGACATTTGTGGAATTTTTGCTATCACGTGGGCGTATTGGTCCGATTCTGGTAAACCGGTTGTGCAAGGAGACAACCCGAACAACGGCCAAGGTATAAAATATAAATCACCATCTTATTATAATATTGTATAATAATAATACGTATTACAATATTATATTATAAATTAAATTATTATTATTAGTAAAGTGTTATTTCGCATACGAGTAATAATATTGCGACGTCATAGTTTAATATTGTTTTTTTTTTTTTTTTTTTTTTTGTCTAGTTATTTTTAGACTTAATTGAACGTGTCGTTTAAAAAAAAAATAATAATAAATTACAAACAATAAATTCAACACGTGGGAAAGAGTAAAGAATTATCTACGACCGATAATAATTATTACTCCGTTGAACAGTCTTAATAATAGTCTTATTGTCTTAGTAGTTAACCGTTTTCGTGTAAGAACGAATATACGTTTCATTATTTTTATAATTTATAATTGGTGTAAAATTCCAATTTGTTATTAATTTGATATTTTGATAGAATATTATTTTACTCATAGACAAATAATGTTATATCTATTAAAATATAATATACTATACTCGTAATTTAATCAAACTCGAATTTGCCAAAATACTACGAAGTATGATTTAATTTAATAATTTAATCTCTATATTATATGGATAATACCAATATTACTAACTTATTTTCTTATTTATGATAAATCAAGCAACTTAAACTTTGTGTCTTTTTTATTTTAACATAATAAAAATATATTCCGTTTATTTATAAATTCAATTATTGCGTGGGTACGCCTTAAATAGATTGCGATAGGTAAAACGTATGACACAAATGAATTATAATATATTGTGTAAAATATTATTTAACAATGATATCCACCCGTTGGTAACGTTCTAATAACGAAATTCTTCTATTATATTATAATCGTATGATCAGAACTCGAGGTTGGATTAAACTTGGAACGTTTCCCTTGATTAAAAATAAGGATAAGTTGTTATTGAAAGTGTATTGTGTACGAGATGAAATATTTTAAAATAAATCATAATTCATTGTGAAATATAATGATGCATCTTGCACGGTATTTTATATTTTAATCATCGTTACTTGTCTTACATTGTTGTTGTTATTATTATTAATAAAAGCAAAAAGGTAGATATTAACTGATATTGAGAAAATTTACTATTCAGAATAATTTATTTTTACTATAGTGAATTTTTTGAAACAAATTTATAATATATAGCAAGTTCTTGATAAATTATTTTTCGGTATAATAAAAATTTCGACAAATTTCACCCGTATGGAAAAAATTTAAATAATATACCTAATAATTATGTGCTTTATAATATTTCTGTTGGTTTAATTTTATTAGAATTATCACGGTAAATAATATAATCCAAATTCTTTTCTAATGTCGAAAATTAAAAACCATAAGTCACGTACGTGTAATAATTAATTATATTTATGAAAATATAATGGCGACTAATTTACTAGGTACCTAGTCAGTAGTCATTAACATAAATTTCTTTCAAAATATTATGAATCAGCAGTTTGTAGTATAATGTGCGTATTTCTTAAACAGCTAGAGATATTCTACATAAAAAAAAATATATATATATATATTATAGCTCAGAGAGTGGACTTAATATATTATATTTTATTTCGGGTAATGATAAATGCCTTTATCATTATATATTGTAAATCGTTAATTTAAGTAGTGTCAATATGAGTATATTAATTTTCCCAGACTTCGAAAGTTTTTTATTTTTTTTTTTTTACGCATACTTAAAAATACACACGTGTTTGAACAAAAAAATAAAATAAAAAATAACATTTTGACCATTACATTTAAACATATTCATATAATATTTTCCAAAGTACCTAATATAATTATTTAAACTGGTCCATTGTACTGATTATTATTATTGGTGTGTTTTCAGCGTACGCGAACTGTGCAAACAATCCAATATGTGCCAAACAATCGGTCACAAATTACCTGAACAGATTCGCTCAGGTAAACTGTTTTAATACATATTGAGATCATAATAGATATTAAATCTGTGTTTTGTTCTCCCGACGCGTAGTAAAACACAATATTTTTACTTTTTATTATATACATTTTTATCGATTCGTCTAAATAAGTACATATTTTTTTTAAATCAAACTATTATTGTTATAATATTGTCATATACAATAACACGTTGTAAGTTAATATAAAAAACCTACAAATTAAAATAATAACAATAGACTGTTGGAATTACAATTATTGCAGTTTTAAGAGTTTAAGATCGTTCTATATTTATTCGTGTTTTTTTTTTTTTTTTTTTTTTAATTTAAAAATTATAATATAACCACAAGTTAGTATATGCACGTTGTAATTATTATCAATGGCAAATATCTATAATATTTATATCTCGTTTATTAATTACAGGACTGCAATAACGACGGTGTCATTGATTGTTGGGATTACGCGTCCATTCATAAGCTCGGCGGTTACGGGTGCACCGCCCCATTGGATCCGTCTTACAAGAGTAAATACATAACTTGTCAAAACACTGTGAACCAACTATCTGGCTCGATGATAATTTTCCCCGAGAGAAATAACTTCAATGACTTGCCGCCGAACGCACCCAAATGATTAATTAATAAAACATAATATTATATTTTATATAAATTTATCTTCTTATTATAAAAAAACGACTTCATTATGATTTACTTTATTGAATATGAATTACTAATATTTTGTAATCTTATCGAATAAAATTATCATATGTATATATAATAATTCTCTTGTTGCGTTGCATTGTTAACACCGAAAATATTAATTATTAATTATTACTCCTTGAAATATATTATTTTTGAACAATTACCCGCGACCCTAAGGGTTCCTAAATCCTTGATAGCGCTTCTTTACTATAGATTTATATTTTTGTTTGATTTTTGTTCATGTACTGTTTGAAAATAATAATAAGAACAGATTTCCTGTCCAATCGTCCTTTTGTTCTGTGTACAGGGTCCTTGTACCGGGGACGTTTGAACGAGAAAATACAAAAAAAGAAAAAAAACACGGAAGTCAAAAAACGCGTATAGTTTGCAATTGCGTTGAAAAATTAAATAAAATGTAATATTATTATCGATAGTCGATGATACTGTTAATTATTAATGAATGTGTAAAAAAACATTATATTTATTTTTTAAAAAAACGTGTCTAATAAGGACATTCTATATAAGATAAACGAATTTTATTATCAAATAAATCTGTTATTTATTTAAATAAAATTTTAAATATGTTTTTTTAATGTCCAACATACCTATCGTGCCTATATTTATATATGTAATTTTTTTAAAGTCAAAAATTTCATTACAGTCTAGACATTCTTAGAGTCTTACCAAATATATAATTTAATGAAAAAACTTATCGCGACGTATTATTTTTAGACATTTATCGTTGTTTAGTTACAATAATAATAATATGTGAAACGGCGTACGTGTATAATTGATAAATTCGTAGTTACAGTTCGTCGCTAAAAATGTGCAAAAAAATAATTAACGATATTAATAATTATACGTGTGTACTCGTATATCGTACATAATAATATTATAAAAATATACATCGAAATAGGTTAATTCGTAATACGTGACGTTTGAAAATAATTTCGTCGACCACTGCGTTACACATCACGCGTTTTTCGTTTGTATCGCGTTTGAAAAATAAAAATCAATTGATATTCGCTACCTACCTATCGTATTTTGTAGCTTGTTCGTTAATATTTTGTTTATTTCAAAAAATTATTACTAATTAAATTACGAGTATATTAATATACTTTTTGTATGCGTGTGTGTGTGTGTGTGCTCGCGTGCGTATACGAACGAATGTATAAAATTTTATTATTCTTATAATTATTTTGATTTTAAAAATTAATAAATTTACAGTTAACATCGCGTAATAATAATACGTTAATAATTAGCATATTAATCGTCATTTTTTTTTTTTTATTATTTCAAACGGACGGACGAGACGCTGCTGCTGCAGATAACACCCGTTACGAATACGAATACGATTTCTAGTGCAGTGGGGACACGCCTGTGCTGGGTCACTTATTCGTTATCATCACTCGCGGGTATATTATAAAATATAATACGCGTGTGTGTAAAATATAATAATAATACGATTACAGGTAGGTACTACCTGTTGCCATCTACCCCGTTATCGTATGTCGATATCCGTTGATCGTATGCTCGCATTGTAGAGAAATCCGTCGGACCAGTCGGATGTCAATACGCGTACCTGTATAATATTATAACAGTACCTACCTCTGGTATTATTATTATTATTATTATTACGATGGCATCAGAGCGACTTCAATTCTTATTAGCATCGGCGGCGCTCGTCGCGTTAGTCTTCTCGCAAAACGACATACAAGGTAATGTATTGTGCATTTCGTCATAATAATATTTGCTATGTGACACCTATGCTAACAATTATATCAACCGGAATAAAATACGTCGTTGACTTTTTTCTAGTAATTATTTTATCGTATGGGTACCGTTGAAATAAAATAATAATACGATAATCACGCGACTCTATATCTTGATCTCTATATAACCTTCGTCGGTAAAAAAATACGACGAGATCGTTTTTTGTTTATCGCAAATTTCTTTTTCTATACATAATATTAATATTTAGTTGTAACATATTATCCATACGTTATATGGTATTCTGAATCCGGACGAGTGTAAATTAAAAAAAAAAAATCCAAAAATATTTAAACTTAAATATACCTACGCAATATTTAGAGTAGGTATTATGTATGCATTTTAATATATTGAATTTTCAGTAGTTGTTTTTCTTAGTAATTATTTAAACCTTTAAAAAATAACAATTTATACAAGGACATTCTGACACGCATAGTTCTCATAAGATTACTAGACTAAATGTCGAGATTGCATATGTGTAGTATGCTACATATTATAATAATTTTGGTATGTTATTATTATAATTAATGATTATAATCCGAATTTAGAATTAATATAACGAAAAAAATAATATTGTAATTTACATGAAAAAAAATCGTAGAAATAAATATTCAACAATTTCCAGTTTCACCTACATGAATATCTCAAAACATCAGTTTTATTAGATACGATGCTAAGTAATTTGTAATGCATGTACCATTATATAATTTTAACAATTCCTAATTTAGTCATGTGTATTTTTTTTTCAAAATCCGTATAACGCTCATTTCGTTTTTATGATTCATATTATTATCCGTTCACACGCGTTTATAATATTATGTGGTAATTGAGTCACTGTAGTAAAAATAAATAATACATTTTATCCCACTGAAAATAATATACCTATCGAATTATTAATATTGTCGAATTTTTCATTTTTTTTTTAAAATTATAATATTTTTTATTTATAAATTAAATAGTAATAGAATTAATGTACTTAAATAATTGTTGATGATAAGTTTTAACAAACGTATGTGTTATATACATTGTAACCAAAATTTAATGTTGACATTTGTATTTACATAAAAAATACTTTATTAGTATATCGTTTGTGAAATTTTTCGTGTGATAACAATGTGAATATTTTTACTACGAAGACCATGATATTAAAACCAAATGTCCTCGTCCGTATTAAAAAAAAATTGTTTAATAATCCGTTATATAATTATAAAATAATTTTAATAAATTATAAGTCAGGTTTTCACTGATAATAATATAATATACTCGTATACAAAAATTATTTCTATGCGGGCAAGCATTGTTTTACGTAAATTTGCAAAGTATTGCTGGCACCAGCATTAAATAAATTGTGAAAAACATTCAATTAAAATACTAAACAGCTCATTAATTGACCATAAACATTTTAGCTCAACTCAATAAATTTTTAACAGATAAGCAAACGAGTTGGATTATTTTTTGGGGTTTTGAAATAATTTTGTTCCTGTTATTATAATATTATATGTATAATACAATTATTTTAAAATTTTTATTTTTTTCATAGATACTTGCAATAAACAATTGTTTATTTTTAAACTAAAAAATACCGTTTAACACTCGTATACCTATTAATAATATATTAATATATGATTAAATATATTAATAATTCAAATTAATTTTTTTTAAAGTAAAACTAAATAAGTAAATCGATTTATTTAACAGATTGTCATGTTAAAATTATATGATCAATCTAAATATTATGAGTACATCTAAATTCGTTATAATGATACTCATTACTTGACCATAATATTTGTCACGATTTTCGTTATTATATAGGTACCTATCTTGTTTTTGCTGTATATCCATCAGGTCTGAGAACATTTTACTAGTAATGCATAGGTCGACTATATTTTTTTAGTTCAATTATGATAATTAGATAAGACATAGGACTAATAAGAAGTAATGTAATACCATATTACAATTTGTAATATGGTATTATGGTAATTGTGAAAATTTAACGTTTACTATAATTATTGCTACAATAAGGTGATAAATTAAATATTTAAAATAAAGTTTCACGAGAAACGTGTTATAAAATAATAATATAATAGGGTAATCCTGATTAATTTATAAAGAATATATTCTTATAATATTATTTATTAAATAATTATAATAATAATACCTTATAAAAATAATTTTGTATATTTGTTTTTTAATTTATTTATTATATAACTAAAAATGTAATTATTAAAATTATTATTATAATTTGTTTTTTTAATGAAAGTAGAAAAACATATTAATGATAATTCACTTATTAATGATAATTAATATTCTTATTCTAGGTAAATTTAAAACAATAGCTAATATTTTAATCTTAAAAAAATTAAAACGTATAATATAAAATAGCCAATAGGTATTAAAAGTAAATTAAATACTATTAATATTACCATGAGTTATATATATTATATAGTATTGTGCAAATAATAATTTCATAATTTATAAAACTATCATTTGTAAATAATTTTATCAATGTTCAGTAAATAACAAATGGGATTTTTTTTTTTTAATAAACCAGTCGGATTTTAATAATTAAATTTAAACTTTATTTAACAATATGAGTTAACATTTATGTAGATTTATTTAAAAGAATGCATTAAATTAATAGCATAGTAATTTATTTCTGAAATTACTTTTTGCAACAGATTAAATGATATTAATAGTTCTTATCATGCAAAGAACGAAGTACGTATGGCATTCTGCTTTTAACGCCTTAATAAAATAAAACTAATTATAATAATTTGCAAATCCTATTATGATGTTGGTTTTATTATAACTTATAACTTTTTAAGTACTTTAATTATTGAATCCATCGTACAAATTTAAACAGTAATTTTTAATTTATTATTTTAATTGAAAAATAAAATTATTAGAATTATTTGAAAATTAAAACACATTCATATTTGTTTGATATTTCAAAAATTATTGAATAATAATAATGGTTTTAGAAATAATAATGTAATTATTAGACAATTTGCAATATTTGATTTATTATTAACGTCTCTACCGCGTATCTTTGTAAATGTAAAATTGTATTTTAACCTTTAGAGACTCATAATTTGTATAAATAAAAATAATATACCTAGGTACTCGTGTTATGTTGTAGTAGAAAATATCATTAACAATACATCGTTTTTCTTTCTTTATAAGTTATTGATTAGTTTCCATCTACCTATACTAGAAACATAATAATAATATCTCCTAATCTTAGTTCATTTACGCTTATAAAAAAATATTTTAATAATATTTAAAGCGACTAATTAAATTTGAAGTCCTTTAACTTGAAAATAAAATATACTTTACAAATAGAATAGCTCTGGTTGAAGTAATTTTTAATAAATGATATTATTTAAAATTTTAACACATTATATTATAATAATAACTTTTTCAAATATGAACGTGATTCATTAAATACATTCATGGAAAATAATACTAATATGTCAATAATCAGAATTTCCTTTTGACAATTATTGTTAACCGATCAAATTATTTTGTAATGATTTTTATTAAGGTTTTTTTTTTTTTTTTTTTTTAATTTCCTATTCAGGTACAAACGAGATTCCTCCAGGATGGACGGAAAAGTGTATTGGATGTATTTGTGAAGCGTCCTCCGGATGTAATCAAACTCTGGAATGTTTGGAACAAAACGAAGTTAAATATTGCGGAGTTTTCTTATTGAGTGACATCTACTGGCAAGATGCCGGAACACCTGTTCTTCAAGGAGATGATCCTTCAAGGATTGGAGGTAATATTGATTATACGTTATAGAATATATAATATTTAAAAATATGTTATTACGTTTAAGTTTAATTATAAAAATGTAAAAAATTTTAAATTTTTTTTTTATTACCTACTTATTTATTTTACCTGCGCAGTAATTTCAAATATACATAATAATATGATTTATTAAATGTTAAGTTTTATAAAATATTATCATATATATAAATATATAAAATTATGTTAGAATATAATATCATATAGTAACACATCTGGACTATAAACACATACTTATATATAGGTACTGTGGTAAATGATCATTGTAGAAATACAATTAATCAATTTTTTTTTTTTTTTTTTAGCATTCGAAAGATGTGTCAGAGATCCATACTGTGCTGCAAGGGCAGTTAATCAATACATACAGAAATATGCTAAAGTAATATTTATATAAAAGTATTATTTTGTTCTTGTTTTTTTAAAAATGATTAGAGTATTTTTCAATATAAATAAATTTATGGAATTAAAACTATATATACCAATAAATTCAAATCTTCCATATTTTATCTTATAAATATTGTATTCAATCAATATAATATGAATAAATTTCATGGAAAAAATTTAAAATAATTTTGTAGTTTCCAGATAATTTTACTAAATATTAGTATTATTCGAGTAACGTATAATCAGTAGAACTATGCAAGTATTGTACATAATAGAAGTGTATAATATATTATAATTTTAAATGGCTTCAAAATGTGCTACTTCCACATGTGTAAGAAACAAAATTGTTCATCACATATAATAAAGCAAATGACTTTGCTTAATATTTCTAATTAATCAACAAACACAATTATCTATTGTATATTTGTATCGATTTTTATACTACACAATTGATACAAACAGTCCTATAGGACTATAGTGCTATAGCACTATCAAACAAATCATTTGAAAATTTATGGAGTAAACCCGTCTTGACTATTTATTTAATTTGTTTATAGATACAATTTAATTCTGTTATTTATTTTAAATTAATTTAGTTATTCTTTATTAATAACATATTATTATAATTATTTATTTAAATTTAATTTTATAAATTTGAGTAAACATATATCTTGATTATATATTTTATCTCATTATATCAGTCATATTGTAATTATAGGTACATCTTTTTATTTATATTAATATAAAATTGATTATAATATATTAGACATAATTATTTAGAGTTAAAAATATAATTTTAATAAATTTCTTGATAGGTAGGTATAAGAATAGTTTTGGTTAAATTAATATAGTTAATAGTAATTTATATTAATATTATAGGTATTTTAATTTGTGTAATAAAATATTATTTTGATCATTAAATAATTAAAATTTTCTTTTTTAGGATTGTAATAGAGATGGTATCCTTTCATGTGATGATTATGTTCGATTACATTATTTCGGTGAAGCAAATTGCGAAAGTCGGATATCCTCACTTCCATATTATAGAGTATTCAAAAATTGTATTCAATCCTAATATTATTATAATATGTTAATCAAATGATTATAAAAATAGTTAAACTATTATAAAATAGCATTATACAAATTTCGTTATAATTAAATTTTAAACAAATTTTGTGTTTAAATTAAATGTCTATACGCTATACCTGTACTTTATGTTATACGTATATTATAAAATAGAAACATAGCTTATTTTTAAGTAATTCAATTGTAAACGATTTGTTATAAATAAAAGTTATTTCTACATAATATAACTATGTATTTTGATAAATATTATTTAATTACCTATTAATAGTTACAACTTACAATATAGTAATATTATTATTTATTATTGTTACTGTAAATGATAATTCAATAATTCAATGTCAAATATTAAATTTTATTTTGCCAAATTAAACTTAAAAAACTTTAAAATTAAACTTAAATACAATAAGAAAAAACTATAATTTTAAGTTTCTTTAATATACATATACCTATATATAATAATAAGATATAAGACCATTTAAAATGATGACCTATTGATAAAATATTATTAAAATATAGATACCAAATTTATTTCTTATTCGTTCTTTTTTATATTTATTTTGTAAAATAATTAATTTTTTTGTGTCAAAATTATTTTTGGAGAGGATAATGGGAATATTATTTTTCAATTGTAAAACTAAGAAAATTTTCTAAAAAATGTTTATTATATAGTTTAATAAAAGAAAACTTTTTTAATTATAATTAGTATATATATATATATATATTAAGTAAATTTATAAATTGTAGATTCAACTTATTATTTTTTAGTTAAAGTACATTACGTATTCATTTATTCATTTCCAATATTTACAATTAAAAATTTAGTTTTTTTTTTTTTTTAATTTTACTGATAATAATTAAAATTGGATTTCCAAAAAAGACACTTCTCAAACTGTTTTCTTATATAAATCTTGGGTATTAGATATTATTATTATAGGTACGAAATTTTATTATAATATAATTTAAATATTAAAATTGTTTTTATCATAAAACTTTTTTAAGAATTAAATTTTTAATAGACATCTACTTGAAGCCAAGTTCTTTTAGTTTTATTTAATTATAAATTTATATTTTATAACATATTTGAATTTATTAATTTCCAATATTTATATATATATATATATATATACATTTTTTTATGTTTGATAGAAAAATTGAATATGGAGTTTTTAGGAATTCTAAACAAATTTTCTTTTCTTTCTAAAACTTAAATAATTTCCTTTAAATATTTAATTATGATTTACTTATATAGTCGGTACAATATTAAAATTTAAAATTACATTTATAAGGAGACTATTAATAAAAATTGAATAAATATATTGTATCCCATGTATTATTTCTTATTCATTATATTTTTTAGTTTTTCTAGTTTTTTTTTTTTTTTTAGTGAGGCATCATGATAAATGATAAAATGTGTAATGTGTTGTGTAAAAGGAATCATTTTTCAATGTCTTCTATTTTCGATATTTATTTTTTTTTTAACTTTTAAGTAATGATTTAATTTGCTATTTTGTTTTAGTTTTCTTATATAAAATATGCTTCATTATAATTAATATTACCTAAAAATAAAAAAAACGATTTGCACATTATATGTAGAAATAATTATGGCCAAAAGAAAGATATAATATATTAATATTTATTAAAATTTGAAAGCTATAATAAATCAATGCTTTCGAAAAAACAGTTATGAGCTAAGTTCAGCTAGATACACTAATAATAAATTATTACTGATTAAAATTTTGGTATATCTAATTTAAAAATCGAAGTAACATTTTCATAAATCAATCACATATGTAAAATGTAATTATATCACATCTCAGTATATTCTAATTTACTTCTGCTAATTCTCAATCCTTTAATCTCAAGTCCTTCCTACCACTCTTCTAATTTGTCGTTTACTTCATTCAGACTTTTTGCGATTAACACTATATAATCAGCAAACAACAAACACCACGTCACCTCACCTTAATATCTTTTGTAACATCATCCATTATCAAAGAGTACGAACAAGTACGAACTCAAAGCTAAACCCTTAGGTACTTCTACTCTCACACAAAAATCCTCAGAATCTCCACACAAACTCTTCACTCTTGTACTTATCCCTTCATATATATGCTCAATTATATTCACATACCTCTTCGGCATATCCTTTTTTATTAAGGTCTATTTCAACAACTCTCTTGGCACTCTGTTGTATGCCATTTCTAGATCTATAAAAATCATACAAAACCTTTTTTCTCGCTATGCTTCTCAACCAACTACTGTCTTACACAAAAAATTGGTTTTATTGTTGTTTTATCTGGCACAAATCCGAATTGATTCTTTGAAACAGAAAACTCACTTCTAACCTTTACATCTATTACTTTTTCTCGCATTTTCATACTGTGACTGATAAGCTTTATACCTCTATAATTTTCACACTTCTGTATATTATATCCTTTTTCTTTGAATATTGGTACAATGAAACTCCTCCTCCTTGCATCATTATTTTTCTTCAACTAGTGTGTTATTGATGAATCTCGTTATCCAACCTATGCCCCAACTTCCTAATTTTTTCCCAAATTTCTACTGATATTATACTGGTATCCGGTCCTACTACTTTTCTATTTTTCATATTACCCTTCACACTTCTTCTATTATAAATCCATCATACCCATATTCGACTTAATAATTTATATAAAATTAAAAATAAATATAAAATTCATAAATATATAAAATTTTATAATCACTAACAGATTTCATCGAAATTAAAATACATTGTTAAATCTTTAATAATGGATATGATATGTAAGTATATATTTTATAATTGTTAAGGGGTTAAAGAATTGTTCTACATAAAAATTTCTTGGTTAAAATTTCTATAACTATAATTCGGATATACGTCATTTCGACGCGCGTCAAATGGACGCGGTCATTTCAACGCGGAACAATTTGACGCATACCACATTTCGGCGCATATCATTTCTATACTATATTTGTAATTATTATTGTATTCTTATTTTACAACAAAATTTCATTTGTTAATATTAATATAATGATTTTACTAAATTTTGTAACTAAATTATTATACATAGTATCATTAGAAATGTATTTAATAATAATAATAAACAACTGAATAAAATTAATATTTGCTGAACTTATGAACTTTAAACATTATATTTAACTTTTTAGACTATATTATGTTTATTTTACATTTTAGCTCGAGGTCATAATATTTTAATCAATTCTTTTAACTAAATTCCAATGTTTGATTATTAGTTTTTAAAAATACATTTTTATTAGAGATTGTAGATGCCGTTTTTAATTTTAGTTATTTTGAAATAACAGTTTTTAAACATCCCAAATATACGAGTATATTCTAATGAATTTTCAATATAAATAAACGACATTGAATCCCTAATTGTATATTATTTTTATTTTTATATAGGTTTACATCAATGTTTTAGATGACATATTTTTAGGGGTCATTTCAGTTCCATTAATCCCATAAAACAATTATTTGAATTTTTGTATATTATTAAAGATTTAAAATAAAGTATATTCTATATTTTTTTTTATAATTCTCATATTAAGCATATTAATTTATTTTTTAAATCAATATTACTTCTACTAAAAATAATTTCCAACTATCAAGTTATCAAATTGTAATTTTATTCTATTAGAATAATATAAATTAATATATTTTCATTTTCATCAATCAAGACTTTTTTCTTGATCGACCTCGGAAATGATAGTTATATGGCATGCGCATTAGATCTCGTTACATTATTAATATTGTGACTATGCCTAAATTGTTGTTTTCTAATTTTTGATATTTTCTATTTGTTTATTCCATTAAATTTATGTTACCTATAATAATTATAGAAAATGATAAAATTTACAATTCAAAGAAGCAAAAATTTGCATATATCAAATTTCTGAAGAACTTGTCAACTGTTAATTGGTGGATACTATTTGACGCTCAACTTCATTCTTATATTTCGATTTCACATAATTTTTTTATAATTTTCAATAAATATCTTAGATTCTTAGTACTACCTTTATATGTAAGCTTCCACATGTAGTTTATAATTGTAATTATTGGCGATACATTTTAGATTTGATAAAAAAATGATTATTGCTATCTGTTTCTAAAACATGATTTATTATACAAAATAATTTATATTTTAATAAATATAATATTGTATATATAAATACAAAATAATTGAAAAATTCCATAGTAAAAGAATAATTATTAAGTATAAATGTAGTATGTACAATCATATAAATTAATAAATTATAATAGTGATAATAATATTATTACTTGTTGCACATAATATTATTATATTTTAAACTGACATAAAATATTTAAAAATCAATATAGCATTAGATATTAAAACTCAAATCAAATACTTTCTGACTGTTTATCATTCACAGAACGTTTTTAAGAATAGTTGTTTAATATTATGAGGTTTGAATTCGATATTATTTTAATGAATTTCTGTCGTCAGAAAAGTGAAAGTTACATAAAATTACACATTTTGGTTATAAATGTATTCCTAATACATACCAACAAATAAATGCACATAATGACGTTATATTATTATTATGACGTTTGTAATGTCTATACAGTCGGTAAAATGTATATGATGTTGCATATTGTGCAATTATATGAGATATGAATCGAATTTCGAAATTTGTAACACCTGTGAATTTTTTACAAAAAAAAAAAAAACAAAAACAAAAAACAAACAAATAATTAATTTTAGTTTATAAAATTAAATAAATTTAAAACCCCTTCGTCGTTTTGATTGACGCACAAAAATATGTTTAAACAAAATATTTTTACATTATTATAATTTTATTTTCATAACATAGTATAATATAAATTGTTGTGAAATAAATTTAGTTGTCTAAAATTAATAATGAATCACAATACGACTTATTAAATTTATATATATACACATTTTATGTGTTTATAAATAATATATTTTTGTAATGAAAATGTAAATATATATTATATTATAATATCAGTTCAATGCTATATGTTAATAAGATTAGCATATTCCAAACAACACTGTGAGAAAATGTTACAAATAATAATTATTATTCTTAGTTGATCGTTATTGAGTTTGTCTATATCATAACAAGAAGTTGTATATTACATGCAATAATTCGATTAATTCATTTTTTTTTAAACAAAAACCTATGCTCGAATTATAATAATAATAATGCGAGCAATTATTGTATAATAATTACACGTCGAATAATAGGAGCGTTAATTATATTATTAATTCATATTAATTTATTTTATTTTGTTTTAATTCACTCGAGGTCGAATTACTTCTGTTAAATAACACCTAATGGAATATCTCGTATATCTCGTGTAGGTATCTACGTATTATTATTATTAATAATTAATATAAATTATTATTATTATTATTACGTCGTAATGCCGACAATACAAAAATAAAATACTCAACGTCGGTAGAGGTCGTGTTATATTTAATATTATATTTTTGTTCGGTGGCAATCGATGGGTGGAGAAAACCGATCGTGGTGGCTATTTAATAGCGGGACCACCGATTCATCCATTGCTGAAGAAGACGTTCAACTTGGTCGTACGCGCATCATCTAGAATTCTAGATAATATTTTTTTATATTATTTACAGAGACTGTGCCATGATGATGAGCTTCAATTTCGGAGTGTTTGCCGTGAGTAACATTAATATTATAATTTTATTAAAATATATAAGGGAAATAATATAAAAGAGATTATATTTAATTTCGCCGATAAAAAATATTTCGAAATTTGGAATCCACGAAAAACGTAATAATAATATCAATTTATATTTTTGTGCATTCTTTCAACCACATTTGAACCAATTGTAAATATTATAACTATTATTGTTTAATAATGTCAAGGTTCATATATACTTCCCTCATTTTGAAGGTAAACATAATGAACGACTTTTATCTCTCAGGAAACTAAATTTCTTCTTAAATAAATCGAAGTTTTATTTCCTTATACCTTATAAAAATAAAAATTTTATTAAAATAAATAATACTTCTTTTGTATGCATTTATCGACTAGTAACTGTATTATTTTAAAATATTTTTCGGTTTCATTAAATTCAAATATTTAATTTCTTTCCTTCTATTTTACTTTATAATTTTATAAATTATGGAGTTTTCTTAATTATTTTATCATTAATACTACTAAGAATAATAATTTATATAAAAAATTTATAAAAATTAAAAAATCTTTCTTCGTGTTCCGTAACGCAAAATATATAAATAAAAAATAATAAGTGTGATTTATCAATAAGAAATAAATAAATATAATTTGACACCCAAACAAACGTTATTAAGATATTTTTTAACATTTACATATTATTTTTGTATCTGGACGAAAATAACGTTAAAACAAAAATAATTCGAAATACAAGCTAAAATTTTAATTTACTAAAATTGATTTGGTATAAACTAATTTATGCATAAACTATTATCATATAATCTATTAGGTAATCGTTATAAAATATCTAATTCAACGTAAATAATGTTCAATTATTTAAATTTAAATCATGTTAGGTAAATATTTAAATAATTTTTGAATTAACTTTTAACTTAATTTTAAAAGTGATTAAATAAAACCATTATTTAATTTTGTTCGTCACGTTTCACAGGTGTTGGGGGTGTTTTGCGTGTGCGAAGCACTAGCCGCCCCGGCAGGACAGCCGATTCCCATCCTGAAACAAGTAAACAGACAAAATGAAGACGGATCGTACACTTACGGTTATGAAAACGCGGATGGCACGTACAAGATCGAGACCAAATATTCGACGGGTGAAGTTTACGGTAAATACGGTTACGTAGACGAGACTGGTAAACTTCGTACTGTCGAGTACGGCGCATCGTCATCCCGAGGATTCGAACCAGTGGGTACCGGAATCACCGTACCGCCACCTGTCCCGGCTGGTGACTTCAACGAACTGCAACGAGACAAGTCCTCATCATCAGGATCGTCATCGTCCTCGTCGTCTCAGGACGATTACGACGATGGTCAGTACCACGAGGATCCTAGCATATACTACAAGTCGGAACAACAACAGGCTCAAGTACCGACCGCAAAAAATCAACAAATATGGTCCAGCATTGGTCAAAGGATGAGATCTGACTCCAGACAGATTCAGTCTCACCCTTCAGTACGAAATATTGATCCATTAACAGGATCATATTCCGTCTCGTATTCCGGATAAAATACAATCCAGCCTAAAACTCATTTCTTTTTTTTTTTATTTATAATATAACATGTTATTGTAATGTAACATCACATATTATTTAGTTACAAACATAAATGTATCTATATTTTAGTTTATTTTTATTTTTTTATTGTGTTTCTATTATACGTATGAATTGATACTAATAATAAAAAACCTATGATATTTTGTATATAATTATAACATTATTTTATTCTACCTTACTGTCCACAATGGTTCTTATTTATATATCTACAATATAATAATTATTTATAAGACAAAGAAATATACTTGGGAGATATCTAAAAATAATTAATGAAAAATAATTATAAATTTTTATATATCATTATATATTATAATATATTTATAATATTCCATAGTATGATTTGATAATTATTATAATTAAACTGGAAAAAATATATTAAAGAAACACTTAGTTTTTTTATAAGAACTTTAATATTTTTTTAATTTATGACATTATTGTAACAGTTTAAAAGAAAAAGTAGAGTAATATGATTAGATATAATAATCTTTAAATGCATATTTTTAAAAACTATCTTAATTCAATGCAAAATCAATTATGATAACTTTGAAGATGATCAGTGATAACAAATCGTCTTTTTTCAACTTATTAAACTCCCCATATTCATCGTTAACCGTTTTCATTTTATAATATTTAAAATAGTAGGTATATAAAACTTCAACAATTTGATATTATATAGATAATTCATTTCCAGAGTAGCATATTTGATTACTTCTTGTTGCGTCTAATAATTAGAATACTGTAGTCGTTATAACAACTATAATGTAATCGGTTTATTATAATAATCGATCTTAATCCTTTAATGTGTATCAACTAAAAGTGTATACTTATAATCAGTAATAAGCACATTTTGTTGTTCACCTTGATCAACCATGTTGGGCGAAAAATAGAAACAATAAAGTATAAAATTATGATAATCATATTTTTGCAGGGCGTTTTAACATTGTAACGAAAGCGACAACACCCATCCTTGGCATTCACCTCGAATAAACGCATACCTACATAATATAATATTATTTTTCGCCCGTTTCAAATAACTACTTATTAATCATGTACCTATACGTATAATTGTACTTGAAAATATTAATAAATCGTTAATCGCAGCAAGACGGTAGTTTTTCCTTTTAATAATAAAATTATAATTTATAATTCATTCGTCTCTCGTGTTAAACTTGTTTAGGATAATAATATTAGTGAAAGATAAACCCGGCTATAATAATCAAAGACCTTGAGTGTTACCCTTTCATATCAGTGGTAGGGCGGCATCAAAGACCTTTTAAGTCTAAATACTAAGATAATTCGCCAGTTCATTGTAAGAAAATCAACAGAATCATGTGGCCAGTGATGAGATCAACGGTAAGTATCAACAATATTCATCAACATTTTATTATATTGAGAGGTATAAACGTATAATTCCCATAAAATTTCATTGCCCAGGAAACTTTATTTCACTCTTTATTAATTATTAAATAGAGAATAGTAAAATTTTATCTCAATATTTGTCGTCTTAATCCGTGTATAATATATTAATGTATTTAGTTTACCTAGAACATGATTTTAGATGTTATATATTTAAATATAGTTAAACAAGTATAGTTCAATCGAAAAACATAAATCATACTGTATAAAATGAATAAATCAAATTATAACGTTGAAAATATTAATTTGGCATTTCTATTATTTTCTAATACGTAGTATTATATAATCCTAAGGCCTTTTTTATGGGTTATCCACCTCGATCATTGTTCTGATAAACTCAGCGGTGCGTGACCTCGAGGTCGTCCGTTTCTCACGATCAAAGCTATTGTGAAATTAATCAATACGTGCATGTACAGAAGGTCCGAACTTGGCGCCAGAACACCACATCTCTTGTGTCAAAAATGAAAATGTAATAACAATTAAA
This sequence comes from Tetraneura akinire, assembly GCA_021307375.1. NCBI lineage: Eukaryota > Metazoa > Arthropoda > Insecta > Hemiptera > Aphididae > Tetraneura > Tetraneura akinire. The sequence continues at coordinate 3,428,047 of JAIUCT010000020.1, read as the reverse complement.
GCGTTTTATTGAACGTTGCAGATAATTTTGCTGTTGGGCTTGTATGCATGCTTCGGTCAAGAAATCGAAGACTACGAGGGTAATGACCAATCGGCAATAGTGTCGGCGAAGAAAAATCAACATGACGTATCTATACTCAAGCAGATTCATAGGTAAATTCATATATTAAATTTATAAAAAAGTTTATGTAAATTAATATCATAAAACAAGAAAACCGTAATTATTAATAGTGATAATAGACTAACAGACATTACAACAAGTGAAATATATAAATTTTATTACTCCATTTACTCATATTTAAATAAAATTATGAAATTACTGTTTATTTCACAGCGTTAATTTACATAATTATTATTTTAAAAAAAATCTTTATTATAATATAATAATTAATTAATCAAACTAAATTTTCAATATATCCGATTATTGTATATAACTACTTGAAATCAAAATAATAATATATACATAATATAAATTATACTACATCTTAAATAATTTACACATAATTAGGATACATTTATATTGATATTAATATTATTTCCTTATTACAACTTTCCTAACTAAAATTTCGTTTGAACAGTACGAGTATATTTAAGTACAAATATCTAAATTTTTATTTATTCTTTCATTATTGTCATTATTCGATTATTAATGTGATCTACAGTAATTTTAATATATTTTTCACACCTTATTTAAATGGAAATTGAAGTTTATTATGGTAATTATACGATATATTATAAAATTTTGCAATTTTTGATTTCGCACAATTTAATAACACAAAAATGTTTTATGCATAATAATTTGTTAAATTACAACTTAACGCATTTTTATATTTTATTAGAAATACAGTCGTTTTTTTTTTTTAGAACATCAATTTCCGATATCTCTCGTATACTATTGAAATACGAATATGAATCGATATAATAAATCGTATTATTCATTGTTTAATTCGTTAATAATAAATGATTAATTAATTATTTTATGACAAACTTTTCAATGATTTCCTGAAATACGTTTTAAAATTATGATGTTACATATATACATATATTTCCTCCTAATATTGGGCATATATTATTATTATTTTCATGTATATAATATTGACACGTTATTTTTTTTTTGTGTGTTAGCTTCTCTATCCATTTACATATATGATAATATATTATTAACTAAACCCGTCAAATGACGTAACGTTAAATGAACGTACATCCGTATATTATAATTCGCATGTCACATATTATTATGCAAATAATTACTTAACCTGGCATTTCCTGCGTATAAACACGCGGAATCGTAACTCTGGGAATCCTAGAACAATGCAATTTGCACGAAATAAAAAAAAACACATAAAACCAATCATACGTGGGTACGTATCGCGTGTTATTTTAAGTGAAATTAGTGAAAAAATACAAATAAAATCTTTAGATTCAAAGAAAAAGAAACGCGAACGAATAATAATAATATTAATTTATAACAATATATATACAATATATTATCGAATAAAACCTGGTTTTAAAATTGAAAAAATTGAAAAAATGAAAAATAAATATTTGGATTATTATTGATAATTTTTTTTATATATTATGTAATATATCCTTCCGCAGACATAACGAGGACGGTTCGTACACTTACGGTTACGAGGCATCGGACGGATCGTTTAAAATCGAAACGAAAACGCGAACAGGCGAAGTGACAGGCAAATACGGTTACGTGGATGACGCGGGCAAACTGCGCGTCGTCGAGTACGGGGCCAATATTTACGGATTCCAGCCGTCCGGCGATGGTATAACCGTACCGTCACCCACGTTGGTCGAATTGCATCGCGAAGACGAGTCCAACGAAGAATCGACAACGGCACGAAAGATGGGGAAAACTCCATCGTCAAAGAAACCGTCCGACGACAGATTTAAAATCCGTCCGAAATCTATCATACCCGCGGTTGGTGGGTCTTTCGCGGCCGCACCGGAAGACGACCGGATGACACCGCCGTCCGGAACGTATCAGTCTGTGCAAGAATTTGGTGTAGAGCGATCGGAAGTAAGACGTCCGACCAAAGTCAACCGCGGTTTGTCGTCGTCATACCAAACGTACGAAGACTCGGAAGACCGAACGACGGGATCACCCTTGGCTAAACGACGCAACGACGCCGGTTCTACCAGGACCGCGGTTCAGCGCACAAATCCCAAACCAACACGAACAGGCAGCATCCTGGAAGGGTTAATTGAGCAATACGCATTGCCTGAGTCCGGGTCGCATGTCGCGCACAGTGTTTCATTCGGAAAGGACCCTTGAAGTCTGCGTCCATAAACATTATTATCGCGTACGTAGAGAATCTTACATTTTTAAACAAAGATCTCACATCCGGAAATGTTTAATCTCCTTTCATGTGCATCAGTAGCGAATCTAAAGGTTAACCAAAGGGGATCTAATTTTCGAAAATAATAATTTTTCAAATATAGTTTTATAATATTATTTATACCATTATCGTCATTAATTGTGTACTCAAAAATAATAAAAATGTAAGAGAAGTAAAAAAAAAAAAAAAAAAAAAAGAATGGATTTAAAGAATAAATAATTACAATATTTGCCAAACACAAACAAACATATATAATATATTAATATATAATATATATTATAATATATTTATTTAAATATTTGCATGTTTATATTTTGTATAATATAATGATTACATAATTTATCGTTTGGATAAATAAACGTTAATTTTGAATTAATAAATTCATTGTTATTATTCCTTCAATTTATTTTTGCGTTGATAATTTTTTAAATAAAAATTTGTAACGTGAACCTATAATATAAGTTAAGTAATATCGACTATATATTATATAGTCGATATTTATGACATTTTACAATTTTTTTGACTACCTACGACAAAATATTCTCCACTATTATCAATTGTATATTTCATTCTTATACACTATAATATAATATTTACCCCTATCTATATTGACGTGAATGATACTAAAATTTTTAATTTTTGATATGCATATTATGTATATAATATAATGTAGTAGAATGATAATTAATTTTTTTTTTTTTTTTAAATTTCTTGCAATAATAATTTAAATATTGTGAATGACAAATGTTAACTACTTCCATACTCTTAAAATTATTCCATAGTACATACTACTCGTATAATATTATAATGTTCCCTGCTATAATTCAAAATATCCTACCTTATTTTCCACAATTGTTAATTTTCAATAGCTTACATTTACAAACGTATAATTTCCTAATAAGTATACTTGAAATATATTTTTTTAACTTATTAACATAAAATGAATGTTACTAGTTCACTACTATCAATTAGGTAAGTAAAATTATGAAATACTATCGTAATAGTTCCTATTTTAAATATTTTTGTATATATTTACTAAAAAAAATATTGTAATCGCGAATAAGATTTTAAATATTTTAAAAATAAATCTTTAAATAATATATTGTATTTAATTGAAAATCAAAAATGTCTAAAAGTAGGTATAATTAATTCACATACTTTCCACAATAACATACTATTTTTTCTTCAATTTATAAAATTTATTTCATATTATTATATTTTAAAACATTTATTTTCTATATTTTTTTTTTTTATTATAAAACAAATTACTTTGATATAATACTCAGTAGAAAGTTATCGAAAAGAAATCGAGATAATTATTACCAGGTAGGTAAAGATATTTTTAAATTAGTAGAGTACTATTATTAATTAAATTTTCTACGTATACAAGTTTATTGGCAAAATGGATAAAAAAATAAAATAAAATAAAGAACATATTGCGTTATTGTCAAATTTATGTCAATAATATTATTTAATATAGAAATATTATTTCTTATGGAAATAAATATATATAAAAAAAACAATAACAATAAATTTTAATTCCTATTAGTGTAAGAGTTATGTCAATAAATCAACGATATTGTTAATATTAACATAAACAATACATTACTAACTTATCTGTGTCGATATTCTGTTAAACAATAATATTATTATTTAACTGGTCAGTGGACGAGTGTTTGAGACTCGTTTTTATCGTCGTATTGACCTTCCATATTTGGATGACACCGTAAACATAATAATAAAATAATAAAACATAATAGGCATGTTACACCTCTCTTCCAGATTTGGAGACTTTAACTCGACATTTTGTTGTGAAATCGATGACTTGACCGCGTATTTTCCTCCAAATGTGCCTTACGGTATGAATGAAACATTATTGTTATGGTGCAATCGCTCGTAACCTGCGATCAGTGAAAACAGAAACAATGCGATCATTAACCATTCCGGCCCCGCAATCGTGATGTCTAAATTATTGTTACCTGATGAAATTGCGATCGCGAATCGTCCAAAATCGTGTTCTATCGGTATTCGTCTTGTAGTTCGTTGTCTGTATAAAATATATTATTATTATCGGTACTGTCTGTGAGAAAATTATGAAGTTCAAGGCCAAAAATTGACACCGACGTATGATAAATTATAGAGAGTGACATTTTTAGAAATTAACCGTCCAAATTAATTTTTTTTTTCTACGTATCACATATTATTATACACGTATATTATTTATATTTTTCGCAATATTAATATTATTAATCATTCATTACAATAATATAATGTTAAGCACATATAAATGTTATGAAAAATAAAAATAAAATATTTTATGAAATCAACGTTAGAGCTTACTTATTAGTCATAGTGATGGTTAACCGAAAACGTATTAACTCGATTTTTCGAAATTACAAATTTACAATTATTATAGAATCTATTAAGCGACTATTCGTTGTAAATATTAATATAAAAAAAAAAAATGTAATTATTACGATATTAATACTATGTTAAATTTCAATTTGTCTATATTTTTACCGTTAACTCGAGTATACTCGTAAACACAATAATTATATTAGTACCTATGTATTATATAACTACCTATCCATTAAATGTTGAAATAATTTTAAACAAACAAATCAAGTCATTTTCGGTGTAGCACAGGCACAAAAACACGTAGGCATAGTAAGGTATAATATTATAATGTATAGTTAAAACTTCCATTATAGGTACGTCGTTTCTCACGCCTGAACTGTGTGAGATTGAAAATGAACACTGCAGCAGTTTTGAAATACGACGTAAAGATTACTAAAGTTGACTCGAGACAAATTTTCAGGTTCGCGTAATGCAAATTGGGTCAATGAATCCTGTTGAATTAGCCAAGGCCGAGAATAAAAAATATATCATTTTGTATGTGTGGGTAATTTAACGATACTCCGAGTGCCAAAGACCGAATGAGATAACTATAAAATAACTATAGTCATTTAGTAGACGCTTTAAACTATCCTCGCACAAAAACTATTGCGTGTAAAATGAAATGAACAAATACAATATATATATATATATATATAACAGAACAATTCGGTGAAAATATTAGGTTAAACAATTCACAACGTAAACATGCATGAGAAAAATAGTACCTAACTATTTCCTCTGCAGATTTCGTTATTAAATGATAATAAATTGATCGGTTTAAACAATACGTTTTAAGCTGCAACACATATTGCAATAGGAAATTCGGTTTGCAAATAGTAGATACCTAATTTATTTTAAATAAATAATCCCTTCTCTTTTGATTATTATTTGTAATTTACTAATTTTATCATACCAATGTAATCATTTCTTACACATTTTCCTATAAGCATATTTTGTATTTTGTTGATACTATTCATGTATATCTTATTGTATCTTTAATTAATTGTACTTGGGCTCGTTCTGTATTAAAATAAATAAAACAAAATAAAATAATATAACAATAACAATATTATTGTCCGTGTATACTATAATAATTATGGTGTAGCGTAATAATAATTATTATAATAGATTTAAATAACAATTTTAAACTACATTGGGTAAAGATTAAAAATCAAATTGTCTGATTATAGTAATATTCTATTTTCTATTCATCTTATTTTTATAATATCTAATAAATATAATATAGATATGTATCTTTTATTATATTAAAAATTTCTAAACCTAATTAATAACTAATTAGTGAATGTTATAGATAATGTATATGAATTATTTTATATAGCGTTATTAAAGTAACGATAATGTATTTAACGATATATTATATACATATTATTATAGAATTCAAAATTGTTACATTTCATATTGTAAATATTATGAAAAGTATTTAAATATAATTATATATACCATATTATTATAGTATTGCAATCAGATTTTATAAAATATATCGTGAAATACTATTTATATGCGTATGCAGTATGTTTAATTGGCTTAAGAATAATCATTAAAATAATGTACCTACTCGATTCTACTTATCAATGAAATAATATAAATACTAATAAAATTTATAAAATGAAAGTATTAAAATAAAAATAATTTAATTCAGTCGTTATCAGATCGTAAGTATTTTAATGAACAGAATTTGCATAATAAAATGATTATCCTTATAATAAATGCTATATAGTGCACATGAATCCAAAAATAGTCAGGTTCATTATTATTATGTCATTCATAAAAATCATAATTAAATGTGTAAACGTGTTATATGCAAAAATATATTTAATCAAAATGTGTTATTTGATTATAGTTTTTATTTTTTATAGCCGAGTTTATAGGTATTTTAAATTAGTTCACGCATTTTTTTTTAAATCTAAATTTTCTTATTGTCTTCAAAAAATATCAATTATAATATAATTTGTATCACTTCTAAATAGAAAAATCAATAAGATTTAATGTTTGAAATACCTATTAATTATTATATAAATTAGGTATAAATAAAGTAAAAATATTTATACGATAATAGTTTGTACAGTGACGCAGTTAATTAATTAATTGTCAATTTTTATTTTTATTATTAACATAACTAGTTAAATATTAGAAGTTCAAATTTGTATCGAGACAACTAAATTTTTCATTGGAATATATTTTGACATTATTATAGCATAATTAAAAACGAAGAAATTTAAATATACATTTATATGATTATTACGCCAATTTAAATTTGAATATAAACGTATAATATTATACTCTATATACGAGTACATTACTATATAATCCGAAATTTTGTGCGGATTACGTTATTAAAACAGTTTTACTTAAATACTGTTTGTTTGTCGTTTAATTCACGTCGAAAAATATTATATAACATTTTAAAGGAGAATTTTTTTTTTATTTTCTCGAGAGGAAAACTGGTTAATTTTTGAATTCCGGTTAGTTTAATATTTTGTATAGATCTTCGTTTAACATTTCTTCAATACGAATAACACCGTAATATCATAATGTAAATCCGTGCAGACGGGGATAATATTTTATTACAATTTCGATTCGACATCGACGTGTTACTACGTTTGTCGACTTGTCGTGTCAAATCGAAACGATCGGTCGTACGGTTTTGCGGAGCGTCGAACGGTCGTCGTCGAGTATTATAAAATAAAATAATATCATTATTTTCGTATAATATCATTTGGATTTCGGAACGACGGCCGTCTGCAAACAAACAAAAGACTCGTCGATGGAATCAAAAATGAATTTCTATTGCTTATTATTATTAGTTATTAGTTATTCACAGTAGTTTTATTATATTATTATGATCATAACTTACGCGCGTCGTGCGAACAGCCGTTACGGGACTAAACGCACGCGCCCCGCAGCGTCCGTACAATCGATTTAATAATAATTTAATATTACGTATAATCACGCGTTATGATATTATTATTGTTATTATGATACGCGACACAAAACGCATGTGTTATAATAAGTCTTAAAGGTGCGGTAACGTATATAATAATAACAATAATAATAATAATAATAATAATAATAATAATAATAAAAATAATAATAATAATAATAATAATAATATATGACTCTTATAATGTATTATGTATAATATTACAATCGCAAAATATTCGTCGATGACGGCCTAGATCGACATCGTTTCTGCGCATACCTATAATAATGTTTTGTTTTTTGTTCATTCCACCGGCAGATCCAAAATTTTCGTTGTGTCCCCGCCGAAAGTGTTTCTAATATGTTATTTGAACGGACTATTAAACGGATATTTATTATAGGAATAGACACACACGTATTCGTACACATCATACGAGATCTATAGTCTTACGCAAATTTTTACATTTCGGGCACACGTAATAATAATAATAATTAATTTATTAGATATTATACGTATTATTATTGCTATGATACACGCGAGCGGCGTACGTCGCGGGAGAGGTTCGCAAGAGATTCCGCAGATTTGGGTCCGCGACGGCGGCGGGGGAAAGTTATAAAACCGACTGGAAGACCGTTCGACCGTCCAGTGTGCCATCGAATAAGACTATCGTTTAAGACATTCGCGACGACGACCAGTGCCCGACGATAACATTACTGTACAGTATGCGATTGTTTTTTTAATAATTATAAGACTAAATAAAAAAAAAAAAAACGGTTTTAATTATTACAAAATTTAAAATACCTACACGATTTTTTTTTTTTTTTAATTACATAAACAATATAATCTTACATCGCGTTTTATAATACAACATAATATAGTGTCAAGATGTACGCGAATTACCTCTGGGTGAGTAAATTAATAATTTTGTTATTCATATTATACGATCATTTTTATTTATTTTTTTCAAATCGTTTCTTTAAAATCGTATGCCAGACGATTATTTTCAATATTTACATTGTATTATATCGAGTTGCTCGAGTTGCTCCAAGAAGTAAGGCGATATTTTAACTATTATAATTCAATAGAAAATAACATAAATATTATAGTTATAATTATTTAATCGAACGTTAAACGATATAATAATAATTAGTTGGGGCCCGTTGGCCGTAATACTGTCACGTCAAAGAACGCCAAGCGACGTGAAAAAATGAAAAGAAAATCTACTCGTTTTCGATTTGACAAAAAAATATACGTATTATGCTTGTATGTGGTTATTATTAGAATTAGACACACTTGTTTAGACTTTATTTCATATTTTTTTTTTTTCACGAGACCTTGATAATATAATATTTATCCACGTGTAAGTATAATATTATATTGTATAAGCACTCACGTAATAATCGGATAACCCCGCGAGTCTGTCAATTATTATGATTTGACCGGAGTTACTCAGCATGTTGTTCCTTTTCCTTTTGACGAAAAGAGGATATTATTATTATTATTATTATAATAATTGTTATACGAACCTTGAAACGAAATTCCATTATTATTCGACCGCAGAGAAGAGATAACATTTTTCTCTTTCTTTCTATAGTATAGGTAGGTACTTATACAGCCTATAAGTACGCGCGTCAATATTGGTCTATTTCGATTTATTATTATTGTTCGGTGGACACGTTATTACGCAATCGAACCTCAAGCCGACGCCCAAAATGCTCGCGTAACCGTCGACGAATCCAATTTGAAAAATAACTCGCCGTGCAACCACACGAGAACTACTGCCTAGCCTATCTACTCTAAACGCTATAATATTATAATATTATTATTTCACTGCCATATCGTACTCGATTATTATTTTTCCGAAAACGAAATTAAAGACGAACGTTTAATTATTATTGTTATTGTAGACCGGAACGACATCACAATGAAGCAAATAATACCATTTTGTACATAAATGCGCTTTCACTAATCGTTATCTCGACTTTTATTTATCTATGTTCGTCATCGCATACGATATAATATTATATTATACATAACAATATACTCAGGTATATTATATTATAATATCGTAGCGGTAACCGTTATACAAGATTATAAAATAACATATTATAATTGCGAAACAAAGTTTCTCACATTCACACGGCCATTATTCGTCCATTATTTTTTATCATTACAACTATTCGTAAACAATATAAAATACATGCATGATATTAATAGTTAGTTAATGAAAAATATATTATATTTTGTAAAATGTCCGTTTCGATATTACGTTGTAATCACGCGTGTTTTATCTTCGACGTCACGTCCCTATATATTATATTTATACATAATATTATACGAGTATGTATAGAGGTATGAATACGATATATTGTAATAATGCAGACGTTTAAGATTTATACTGTAGCAATTCGATCGTGATCTGCAATATTTTATAACGTCCTTGATATATCGAGTTAAACGCAGGACTGGTCACACGGTGTCCCGTGAGAACCACATCGCGGTTCTATTGGAACCAAAGACACAACGCGTGGGTTTTATTCGACACGCGTATATGTGTCTCTGTTTTTCGTATAGGATTTATTGTATTATTTTTTTTTTTTGTAGGCCAACACCTCGGTTACCGGTTACAATATTGATTTACAATTATAATTTATATATATTATTGTTTATTTTTCCGCAGGTCGTGTTGTTTGCAACACTATTGACCGCAGCGGTCGACAGCAGAAGAGTGAACGTGAAACAGGCGGTGGCGACAAACGACGCGGACGAAGACTCGCTGTCGCAACAAACGGCTGCCGTCGATGACGAACAGTCCGGTGTGCAACAGTTCAAGCCAGTGCTTATCTCGCGCAGGCCCCTGCAACAACGGCCTTCGACTGATGTGGAAACGGAACGTCAGCCGGTGGTCGTGATCCGACAATCGCCTAGGTTATTGCAACAGCGACCACAAGAAGAAGACGACGGCGAACAGGAACCGCAAGTGAGTATTAGACAACAACCAATCATCAAGTCGCAACATCATCCACGCACACAACAGCAGCCAGTGCATCAGCAGCCGCAGCAACAACAACAGCAGCAAAAGGAAACGGCGCAAACGATCAGAAACTACAACAAACTGAACGATGACGGTTCGTTCACATTCGGCTACGAGGCGGACGACGGTAGTTTCAAGGAGGAAACCCGCGGTACGGATTGCGTAGTTCGTGGCAAGTACGGATACGTCGACCCGGATGGCAACAAACGGGAATTCTCGTACGTGCAGGGTAACCCTTGTGACCCGAACGCGGTGTCTAACGAGGACGAGGATGAACAGCCGGGCAAACCGGGAGCACCAGCCGAGGAAGAGAACATACCGGCCAACGTGCCCAGACCTAAGCCCAAGAAAAATAGACCGACCACCACATTGTTCCAACAGGCGTTCGGCGACTTCGAGCAATCACAACCACAACCGCAACCGCAAGCGCAACCATCCACAACACCGCGTCAACCCGGCAGACAACAACAATCGTTTGACGGGCCTACGAGACGACCGGCCCCTCTGATTTCGTCACCACTGACCGACAGCCCGTTCTCCGTCGGACCATCGTCGTTTTCTGCTAGTCCAGTCCCGTTACCCACTGCTTCGTCGCCGTCTCCATCGCCGTCACTTCAGTTCAGACCATCCGTCGGTGTCGATAACTTGGAATCGGCCATCCGTAGCTTACCGCAACCGCCATCGTCCGGCAAGTCACAACTGGTTCCGGCTGGACCAAACTCACCGCTCGCCTACACCACCGAACTGGTTTTCGACCCTGCTACCGGCCAGTACAACACGGTAATATTCCAACAAGTGCCAAAACAATCGGCCGGCATCAACATCAATCAACGTTTGCCATTGGCCTCCCCGATCAGACCGACGTCACAACCGCAGTTCCAGTCACAACCTCAGTTCCAGTCATCGTTCCAGCCGCATTCACCGCCGCAGTTCCAACCACAACCGCAATTCCGGCCCACCCTGCAGCCGTTCCAGTCGTCGCCGCAGTTTGACTTCCAACGACCGACCGTCTCGCCGCAACAACAACAGAACCTGGTCCAACAGAACCTGGTTCAACAACAACAGGCGCTCATGTTCCAACAGTCGCAGAACCTGTTCAGGCAACAGCAGAAACAACAGCAACAGCAACAGTTCCCGTTCCAACCGCAGTCGGCGCAATTCTTCCCTTCGCCGTCACAGCGGTTCGTCACGGCCGCGCCGCCGCCACAGTTCGCGGGAAAACAGCGTTTCGAACCTCAACCGGAAGCCCATCAACAGCAATTCGTGCTCGTGCAACCCGGCCGGACGCCCGGACAACAGAGTCTGGCGGCGGGCCAGATCGACGCGTTTCTAAGAGGCCACAACGTGCAACAGTTCTAAACTATAATAATAATGATAATATCTAAAATATATTTTAATTTCTATTTTTGTAAATAACAATAAACATATATAATAATAACAATGAATAATAATATCGTGCACGCACGTATAATATATAGGTAAGTACGACGACACACCATACAAACCATAATGTTATTATAATATATTAATATTATTAATTTCGTTTTTAAATACGAATTACGAATGTACAACGCGTAACGCTGTTATGTATATTATTATTATTATTATTAATAAGTGTAATATTATTATTATTATGATTGTACACTTTTTATTCACACCCGTCCGACCGAACGGTTTCACCTCCCGAAACCGCGGGTGAAAGCCGAATTAATTATTATTACGCCGACGATCGGTGGTAAGTATCGTATATAAAATATTTTATACTCTGCACATTTCGTACCAAAAATTATCGGTTTTTTTTTCCGGAAAAAATATCGTTAAAAAAAATCACCTTTCGGATACCAATTAAAAAATTACGTATTATATTATACATACGCGTTATATCGTGCTCAAAATATTTCCTCGAAGTATTAATTTGTAAATAATTAAATTTTTTTTTATTATTATATATATACCTATATTATGTATTATTATTTATAATAATTATTATAATTACTTAATTATAAAATATATTTATATACGTGTATTTTTTTTTTTTTTTTTTTTAATAAAAAGTTATGTGAGTATACGTACCGACCGTTGTTTTCACTTTCCTGAACCATATTACCTATATTACATTATAAAGTGTATCACTTCCGCGGTGAATCCGGTTTTGACACTAGACGAGTACTCTACATATGACGTAATAACCGTTCGTTTCTTCGTGCCGAGTGGTCATTATTTATATTATATTATATGCAGTAATAATAATAATAATAATATTGTTATTAGTTCGTGCCGATGACCCAAATCCGATCGACTTTACTCTAAAAAATATAGTGTTATGTTATATTTTATACAATAAGGTTACCACGATGTATAAGTATTATAATATTATCGGTTTAACGATTACCGTGGTCGAAACCATTATATTTTATTTCGTTTTTAACCCGAGTATAAACATCGAACTTATAACGCGAACGTATGCGACGATTTAAGAAATATTATTAAAAATAATTACAACATTTATTACGAGTAGATATTATGCCTAAAAACGCGTTTCGCTTTCGACAAATTTTATAAATATTATTCAAACAATATTTTTCATAATTATTTATATACATTTTTTTTATTACATGAAATAAAAAAATTAAAAAATGTATTATTATATTATCAAGTATTTATTAATAATAATTGTAATAACAATATAGATATTATAATAGTTTTAGAAATATATTTCTCGTTTTGAATGATTAAACGCACATTGTACGGATGAATCTTATTTATCTATACTGTAAATAATATTATTAAAGCTTAATTTTAACAATTCCTAGTTGAGAAACCATTCGAAAATACCGTTTATAGTTTTGTTTTTTGGTTTTTTTTTTATAATTATTATTCCGGAAGTCTTCACACTACAATTTCTGTATTTATCATTTTTTGGCCGGATTTCTATAGGAGTGGTCTCTCGTATTTCATTCATGAGAGAATTTTTGTGATTGGAAAGATTATATTGTAATTTAGAATGATACATTTTAATTTTAATCATAATATAATATTATGTATGTTTAAATATTGTGTAATATGCATAATTACGTACAACTATTAATTAACTAGGTACAGTTATTATATGTACAATTTACATTTTCATCAGTTAACTGTAGGTACCTAATTATTTTTTATTATAATTATTCAAAATAATTTTCTTTTTAAATTAAAAATAAAAGTTATTACTTATTACATTAGAATAATAATAATGTACTCGTATTATAACTATTAATATCTACATAATATTTAGTTAAAAAAATAACAATTGTATATTCAGATTCATATAAAAATTATTTACCTGCACTCTATTTATATTTAAATAATTTATAAATTTTTTAATTCGAATGGATAATTTTGAAATTAATCGGTATGTATAATATGTATAATGTACATTTTATCGTACAATATAATATAATATTATATTCTACGGAAGGCTCTATTAATTAAATTACTATTACATGAATTACAAAACTAGATCATAGATTGAATTAATTAGAGTCTCGTTAAAAAGAAGAAAAAAATAATAATTTTTACTTTCTAAAACGTTTTAAACGAAGATTCATTGGATATAAATACATTTTCTTTATATTTTTATATCATAATGTTATACGGTGCAGTACACGACAAAGTAGCAGTAAACCGGTAAACTATACAGTAACAATAATAGGTATTAAAGTCTTATTATTATCACACATATTTATAGTCAGACTTTTACATAACGTAATTTTTTAATTAATAGTTTATTGTTTTCCACAAATCAAAACTCAAAAGTGTATAAATTATATTATTACGCAATAAAAGCCTGAGAAAAATCTGTTTAAAGGAAAATAAAAATAATCTGTATGAAAAAAAACTTACAAATTTCTACGAAAATCGCACGACGTAATTTTATTTTTTAATTGATTGAACAATATATTTATTACATAATTTACTCGTAATTTGAAATTTATTAAATTCATATTTTAACAAGTTAATAAACCAACTCGTAATCTTCAATTATTAAGTTTAGAACTTTTTCTTCGTTATTAATTTATTATGTTAAATTATTTTATTTTTATATTATGTAGTTTGACCTCATAACTAATACAATTAACGTAATACTTGATTGTCTCATCATCAGATTTTTGATCAATTTTACATATTTTTAAAATTTAATTTTTTTACTATGGTTATATATAATCATATTTTTTAATTATATAATAATATATATTGTAATAGGTTTGAAGATTATTATTTAAATTGATAGATGATCATATATAATTTCATAATTGATCAAGAAATTCTTAATTACACGGAAACGGTATATTGTCATGAATCGAAACTGATCATACGTAACGTTTAATTAACCAACAATTATTTTCTTTCATTTAGCCATATAAGTTTGGACTAAATAATTTTTTATTTATCAATTAAATTTTTAAAGTTTTGGAGACATCACGATCATATAAATTGGCCTTCATCTCCAATTATAATTTACATACGAAACCACAATTTAACATTTTTTTTTTATTTTTATTTTAAAATCTCAAATAAAAAAAAAAAAATGTATTTTTACATAAAATGTAACTTATGAATATTATATACGTAATACGTACCAATGAGATTGCAAAAATCAGAATTTAATAATATGTAATCGATCAGTTGTTATTGACCGTAGTCAGTAACTACAAACCTGGTTGTTAACCCGGAAATATTGGTCAATATTTATTTGTTTTTTTTTTTTTTTACCACCATTTAATTTTGAACATTGTAAGCACAGGTTCTGTTATAAATTATTTTTTTATAGAAATATTACCATATTTGTATTCATCTAAACACGAAGAATTAAGATTCTCTCGTGCGTGTAAAACCTATCCACATAGAGATCACTCTCCGGTAATTCTACAAAATGGCTGAAGAGAAATTATAGCTCAAAGATTTCCGGAATGATTAAAATTTAATCTTATCGAGCCGCGGAATGTCATTTTCTGCTGTTACGTTCGATTTATAGTGTAAAAATATATTATATAGTTCTATAAATACTCTTTAGAAATAAATATTATTACTCATTTCCCTTTTTATAAAATTAATTTCATAAAGTGAAAACAAATATTTATATCGAACTTTCAATGTCTAATTGCGTATTTACTATTTTCAAAAGTCATTATTATATATAATAATAAAATATGCCAAAAAATTCTATGCAAACTAACATTTAATGTTTATTTGGAAATACAAAAATATCTAAAATTTCGTGGCCCGCCTAAAACCCAATAACAATAATTATTGTGTTTTCCTTGAGCTCCTGACATCGTAATGTTCTAGATTTGAAACACAAACATAAATTATTTTTTATCTTATAACCTAATGGTAAAATAACAATACATAAAATTATACGACGTTGTTGAAATTTGAAACGAATAACCCAAAATGTATTCGTATTTTTAAGTTTCTACGATGCAATAAAAATTTAAATATCCAATGATAAAAAGGACAGGTACCAGTCGTTTAGTTAAGAGGAATAACTATCATAGATAGCAAACTAATAATTTATCGACGATTATTTCAACAAATACATAATATATTTTATATTATGGAATAGGTAATAATATAATTTTGATCTAAATAATGTGATAATATTACGGTCAGTATCGGCGACGTGTCCCGTAAAAGTTATGTAAACACAATAATATTGAACCAGTTTTAAATAAATGTATGACCAGGACACACCCATACGTTATACATTTTGTACCTATTCGCGGAATGAGGATATTCGATAACAGTCCATCTGGGTTATCTTAACTTTCTCCGCCTAGCGCTTCGGAAGTTGACGAATCGCGATCAAAAAATTATGTATCGGGTATGGTCACTCGGGTCTGATTTATAATATATTTATATATACGAGTATATATAGGTTAACAAATTAAATGAGATTAATTCGCACTCGATTACATAATCAGTTGAATGATATGAGTGTGTATCGAAAACTTCACGCGGCTTGTTTAATGAGCAAAATGAAATAATGTTTTACAATTTTTATTTTCAAATAAATATTCTAGGGTCAATATTTCAACTATTCTATAAGCTTTTAATTACGGTTATTATCTAAGTACACTATAATACCATACATCATGATATTGATATATATAGGTGTTAATATTGTATTTTATAGATTATAAAAATATGTTATAATTAATAATACGAACCAAATATTTAGTGTTATAATAGACACTATAGCGCAGGAATTCCTATAATTACATTTTTTACGTGGATAAAAATGCAATAATTTCCTATTATCATTACTTTAATCATCTTATATTATATAGGAACCTAATACGATTAAAAGTCCGACCAGCTATTAAAACTTTCGTTGATACGATAGAAATTCAAAAATTTAACTTTCTAATTAATTAGTATTCCACTGTGGTTGCAAAATTATTATTTAAAAAATATATTTATTTCTATTTTTTATTTATCTAAATGCCTTATATTTATAAATACAATATAATATGATCTACACTGTTACATCATTTCATATGAATACCGAGAGCCAATGTATGTATATACATACATAAAAGAAACGTTCTTATAGTCTTCGTATTATAATATCAAGGTTTTATTATTATAACAATATAAATAATATAATGAATATCGAAAATATTTGTATATTCGGAGTTAGGTTTCATAATTCAAAACAAGCAATGTATAAGTCCTTGATAAACTAATGATGCTTTCAATACTGATCTATAACGTATATGATATACCTATACGACGTTCGGTTGGAATTATATATAAATATAGTCACCTATGATCTTCAATTATTTCATTTTAAAACATTCCTACTTTAATTTTTATTTTAACAATATCTTCTTTACGAAATATTGCCAAGTCATTAACATCAAGTCATTAATATAATAATTATTAATTATTTTTATCTAAAGGATCATTGATTTTGTTTTAAACTATTTTAACATCTACTTTAAAGTAATAATGTCTAGAAACTCATTGCGCATTCAAAGTACAATTTTATTTGTTGCTAGCAAATTATTTTTGATTAATGAACAAAATTTAAAACTATTGTAATTCACAAACATTTTAACTTGAACAAAAACCGAATAGGAAAAAAATATGCTAAATCATTACTAACCACGTGTCTGTCAATTGTACGGGTATAGATATATTACATCTATTATTATAATTAAATTTTAATCGATATTATACAATGGAATATTGTTATGAGTCATAATATTATGATTATTATTGATTCAATACGTAGAAATTACGAGTATATTATATATCTAAAAATAAAATATCAAAAACATAAAAAATGTATATTTAAAATTAAATTCTTATCATTGTCTAATAATCCGTCCCAAGTGTATTTATTATATTATATATATTTTTTTTTCACTATTAAATTTTATACAATATTCAATGTACCTACTCGTATAATGTATCAGAATACAATGATTGTTATAAACGAACTTTTACATTTCGTATACGTTTTAAATTACTTTCTATAAGAAATTATGAATGTTTATATTTATAATCATCAATGATTTTAAGTTATGATAATTAATAAAAACAATTCGAAAACTTGGTAAATAAAACCATTAATTAAAAATAAAAGACTAATATTTATAATCAATGATAAATTATAACACATGAAAATAAAATAAAATAAATTCAATAAATACAAAATGTATTCTCAGGCGTAATTTGTATGCAACTAAAAGACACAAAATGTATAATAAATTTCGAAAATATGATTATAAGGCAATCTTTTACTTTTACATAAAATAATAATATCAAGTTTTTAGCTACGTGTACGATTATAATTTATAATATTATTCAAATTTAAATAGTTAAATAATTAATAATCACACACACACACACACACACACACAAAAAAAACAAAAAAAAAAAATAATAGACAATTTATAATAATAAAAAATCCAAAAGCAATCAAATTAAAGAATATACATTTACTCTTCTGTATTATACTATCAAAAATATAGGTATAAAACAAAATATAAATAAACAAATAAAATATTGTATTATATTTGAGTAGTTAAAATTAATTATTTTTAGATTTTCGAATATATTCATAAAGATATAACCGCTATGAATATTTGAGATGTTGATTATCAATAATTAATGAGGTGTAAAACTAAGATGGCCGACAACATTGAAAGGCATATGGGAATAAGAAGAAAAAGAAGTAAAATGTTCTTAATAATAATATTATTGTTTTACTTTTTAATATATTTACTAGGTACTTATACTGCTACTACTACTGTAGTGAGCATGATATTATATTATTTTAATGTGTACAAATTAATTTTAAACATTATATCTACAAAAATAATAATATTATTTTTTATTTAATTTACGCAGAGATACCAAGTTATTATGTCAACACGTAAAAATATCGTAATTTGTAAATGTCAAGCAGTATAAAATCTCTAACTATAAAATCTCTGTTATGTTATGTGAATAATAAAATAAATACATAGTTTAATTTTTATGATGTCGAACAATTTACGAGTTCATATAAAAGTGAATATTGTTTTGTTTCATACAGGAGTCGGTTAAACATTTTCTCGTAAAATATATGGTGAATATTACCTATATTCATAAAAAAAAAAAAATATATATAAATATTATATTATATTATTTTACGTAAACAATATTTCTCAAAGAAAAGCGAAATTCATTCTTTGTCGAACAATACGATAAAGCATATTGTAGTGAAAATTAATAATGTGATTTCATAACATATTTGTTTTTTTTTTTTTTTTATATAACATCCTATAATAATATTATAATAATTTAATGTCATACGCAAGAATCATGCACGTAATGTGTTTTAAGTAGGTACATCCTTTCATTGATATTTTATGCTAATTTAAAATTAAATCAAATATTTATATATCATAAAGTACGGATGGGGTAAAGTGCTGGACGTATATTACGTCGCGGGAGAGACAAGTTTTATTTCGCGAAATGATAAAAAAAAAAAATAAATAAAAAAAGTAATCTTTTAAATAATATTATATGAGTTCGTCGGTTAATGTTAGGTTAGTTTTGTTAATAATATTCGATATTTGCAGTCGATATTTTCAATATTTTTAAGATAAAATTATTTTGTTTTTCGTTTTCAACCTTGTAAAACTCGAATTATTATCAACCATCTGTAAATAATTAAATGGAATAATATTATGTTTAAGCACAGTTCACAATATTTTCACAACAAAATATCATATTATGCATATCGGTATGATAACTCGAAACATGATTTTTCATTTATTTCCCTGATTATAACGACACGTATGACGTATGTACAGTCATTTAGATCTATCGTATCCATTAATTCAAGTACAGTACTTTTTATTTAACTTAATGAATAATACAAAAAAAAAAAAAAAAAAAAAAAAATGGCAAAACGCAAATAACCATGAAATTATTTGCATATAATTTAAAATTCAAAACGATACGTGCCTTTATTTTGGTAAATAATCATAAATTCATAATATTAATACAAAAATTATAATATGTCCGTATGGTAGTACAAAAAAATAGTATCGAATTTTATAATATAAATAAACGATAACATAATATTGTAATTTGTAATCATTCATTACCATAAACGAATAAACGTATACTAATATTATTAATTAAAAATTATACACGGCAATTTAATATTTGTAATATATTATTATAAATGTTATATTGTTGTCTATACGTTAATTAAAAATTCACACGTGCAATAAATGTTTAATTTTTTCGATAACACGTGTAATTATTTAGATTACAATAAAACATTTTCGTCATTCGACAAAGTCCAAATACTCGTAAATTGATATTAATAATTATTTTGACATTGTATTTTTATCAATATGAAATCTTAAAATAATAAAACACGCCGCGTATTGTGTACAAGTAGTCCACATGTTGAATATTTAATTGTTTTTTTTCTTTATATACTTATATTGTTATTTTAATACTTAACATAATACTTTTATACGCGAGTTGATACGAGTTTAATATTAATTTTTGCATATTTATTTTTAGATCTTTATTGGTAAAACTGTCGAATAAATTATAATATTGCCATTCTCTAATATAACCGTGTTTTATTTACGTTGTTAATTTTAATTTTATACTATTATATATCATATTTATTGTGGAGCAATCCGACAGCCATTTGAACGAAATCGAATTCATTTTCCCAGTGCAATTATTCGTCAAATAATAATAATAAAAGTATACCTACCTACAAAACAATATGATCGCAGTTAACGCGCACGCCTAAGAACGGGGTCACGAGGCTGACGCTCTCACGGGGTCTGTTAGCGCGTATTCGCTATTATTTTATGACTTTACACGCATTTAAGAAACACATATTATATTTATATTATACGAAATAGTCATTTGAATTTAATATATAATATATACAGGGTGATAGGTAATCGCATTAAAAAAAAAAATAAAAAAAATATAAAGTTAATATTCGTTGACATCATTGAAATTTAATCACCCTGTATATGACTGTGTGTATGTGAAATATATTCTTGAGTGATATATTATTTTAATGTACCTAAAGTGTTGTACAAAGATAACCCATAATTTATCTAGATAAGATAATAGGTAATTGATTTTAAATTTAAATTTATCTAGATAAGGTAAATAGATAAAATTTAAAATATTTTTATAGATCACATATAAAAGATCACCAATTTCATCTAGATAAAAAAAAAAAACAGAATATTAATATTAATATTCTGAGAATAGCAATAATATTTTGGTTGGACGTTTTTTCTTTTTCCCATGTTTAGAGTTTTGCGTCAAGTTTCTTTTCTAATGAAGAAAAAACTGAAAAATGGGTATAAAATAAAGTATAAACACAATTAATTTGGTGGACAATAATATGTGTAAATGTTATCGTGTGAACTATTTTTAGCAGAAAATATCCCTCAATTATAGTGCTAACCGTCGACTACAGATTTTATCGAGCCAACGTTCGTACTCTGTAGGCCCCCACATACATTATTGGAACAATACGAGTAGAATGTGTTATTACTTATTAATATTATTTCATTTTTTTAAATAATATTTTGTGTCAACAATTTTTAAATCTCTGACTTCATATTAATTATCTAGATAATTATTCTCAGATAGCCTATTTATTTATCTAGATACGAATCTAAGATAAAAATATAACTAAATTTTATCTAGATAAATTATCTTGATAATGCACAACACTATACCTGTGTGACATTATTATAATATTTTATACACTGTGTGTCCCCCGGAGGATCAATTTTTATTTTTTCGGTTTAATTATGATTTTTAAATCTAAAATAAAATAAAACAAAGTATATTTTGTGTCTAGATTTCAGAATACCTAATCTCTCATTTTTTCTACATCTATTACTTATATACTTATAATATACTTAACACAGTGTATGATATACCGTATAAATTTATTACGAGTTTCTACCAAAGTACCGAGTAACTGCGGTACCCGTACCCGAATGTAAAATGTAATAATATTATATAAAAAGCAACGAACACGTGTTTATAATTTATTTGAATACGAATGATTATATCGAATGTGTGATACGATTAATTAAAAGAATACGAATTTCCGTCTAAAAACACGTCTTCAATGCCACGTTCGGATAATTATTATATAATATATTTGTATAAAAACGAAAAATATTATTAATTATCTACGATTAAAGTATGCGATTTCATTCGAAAAACATTGACAAAAACCTATAATGCTTCACGAGTACATTCAATGTAAAAAAAAAAATGTTAAAACGAAAAGTTATCGAGACACTCCGATTGCCTATTGTCAAACGCTTATGAAAATTATTTCGTAACTTTTTTTTCCTTGTTAAATAATTAATTATTATTGCATTCCGTTTGTACGCAGCGGATATTTGCAAATATCTAATACCAAATACAAAGTTCGGCGCATAAAATTACATAAGGCTTGTTTACTGTGTTGTATAATATTACGATCATAGGCGGATATATTATTATCATAACATTATATTATTATTATTATGTCTACACGATCGCGCGACACGAACCGTACGAATTTTGTTGATATTAAACCCGTTGTCGCGAAACTATAATGTCGTGTTTATTTTTTTTTTTTATAGCAAATTAAAAAGGCAATAACGACCTTGTTAAACGAGCCATTCGTAAATTTTAGTCTTTGATTACTCTTATTTTTATACCTGCATTTATTATACATTATATTAACGATTATTATAATTTTATAACCATTTTACTCGCCGCACGCGAGTGTGTGCAACGATAAATACGATTTTTACTCGTTTATATTAATATGTTTTATCCGTTCGCGATAACAGCTCTGATAATGTTTTTGATTTTATCAATATTTTATAGGTGTGAGAATATTATTACATTTGAAAATAAAAACAATAAGTTAATTATTATCTTGACTTTCCCGCGCACGACCACACGGATAAAATACTCGTATCTCGTTCGATATTATTTTTTCTTTAAAATACAAAAATATTAATAATTTAGATTTAAAAAAACGGTTTATTATTTTATTGTTTCGTTCTGTACACAAATATATTTCCTGACGTTCGTTTTTCACAATAATATTATATATAATATATCGATAGTCTATAATATTAAAAAAAATTACATAATCGTATTATAGTATACATATTTACTTATTATTGAACCATATAAAAATATCATTATTTCATTATGAATATGTAAAAATACTTAACGCCTTGAAAAGTAAATGTTAATTATATTAGCAGCATTCATGGTTGATAACACTATAATATATTATTATTATTAATTATTATTATGTTACAAATAAAATATTATATTCAAAAATGTTTGCGTGGGATAATGGCGCGTAATCTTTTAATAAACTTAAAATGTTAATTGTAATGTCTTATTATTGATAATTTTGTTAAATTTCCATTAACAAATTATTTTAATAATATTATTACGTTAATTAGTTTGTCGATTATATTTCATAAATACATTTTCATAGTTTAAATATTAAAAACCAGTAAGAAATTAATTTTTTTTTCTTTATTTCTATCAGTGAAATAAATTGCACGCAATATATTTTTTAAGTTACATTTCGCAACAATTTAAAATTATGATCAATGGGATTCATATAAATTAAACGTAAAAAAAAAATGTAATTTATCATTCAATTTTCATTTTTATTAGGTACTATTATTGATATTATCTTTATCCAACAAATTTATGCCGATAAGGTTTTTTTTTTTTATAACAATTATAAATTAAGTATAAATTATAATTACCATTGAAATGAGAAGAGAATAATTATTATACTGTACGATCATAAATAATTTTGTCAAAATAGTTATTCAATCCGTGTCTGAAAGTGATGTATGAGCTTATTGATTTAAAACCATAATATTATATTGTCTTCTTTTTTGCTTCGCATCTCCTCGCAACTATTTTCTATTGGTCAATCCAATCTTGAACTTTTAATTACTCAAATCCAACATATATTTTTGACTTGTTCCAACAAACTACTTTATTACATTTTATCTTTATTGGTCTTTTATCTTTCTTTTCTACTTCTCACTAACATATAATTTTTTTTTTTTTACTTCTTGCTACTTACTACTTCTGCTCGTTCTTACTACAAACACAAAACAATTTTAAACTTATTAATAGATATTCGATATCCTTGTAATAATTTATCGAATCCAAATATATGATTCTACTTCCGGCCATACTATTTTTAAATGTTTGTCAAATCATTATCTCTTTTGGAATTTCGTGTACAATGGGCACTTGAAAATTACGATTTCTATGATAATATTATTATGACAAGGAATAGAAATGAAAGTCAACCTTCGCCGACCTTGGACGATTTTGGGTTCGCATCGTTGAGGTCTATTTGATTTACCGGGACTACGTTTGACGGTATAACTCTGTCGAAACTCGATACAATTCTCACGCGTGGTCTTACTTAATAATAATGCACAAACATCATAACATCGTAATATGTATAGGGTATATCGTGCGAATTTTCCATCACTTTCGCACAGAACTGATCACAACAGACAGAAATCTATTTAGGCAACCTACAACGAGTCGGCCATTGTCAATTTACTCGGAGCAATGGTACCGTCCGTAGCTGTGTGGAAGGTATAAATCTATAAAATATTCATAACATAAATTTTTGGTCTAAATTTTATATTTTTGCATGCGAATCGTTTATAACAAAAATGGGAAATTAACAATATGTTACGTGAAAATATACAAGGATGTTGTTCATTTCTTCACTTTAAAGTTCATTAAAAACTACAATTTTCTACTAATCGTTTACAATTAATTTTTTGTTCATTGGAATTATTTAGTTTCAAATGATAAAAACAATTGTTTTTTCACAATTAACGAATCGTATACATTATATATATAACTCTTAAAAACTTTTGTTCTTTCTTTATACTTAAATAGGTGATATTTTTGACATGGGTCGCGATGGCGACAGGGACGCCAATCGAAGTGGCATCCGGAAAGAAGTTGGACCCTGTGGACGTTGTTAAGACCGATCAGAGCACGACACCGGCTGTCGTCACAGCGGCGACCACAACTACTACGACCACAACCTTCAGGTCAGCGAATAACAGTGGTAGCGATGAATCGAAGAATGTGTCCATCCTGAAGCAGATCAACAAAGTAAACGAGGACGGTTCCTACACGTTTGGTTACGAGGCTTCGGACGGCAGCTTTAAAGTGGAGACCCGCGATGTGGCCGGCAACGTGAAAGGTATGTTTGGTTTTGTGGACGAGACGGGACGGTTAAAACGCGTGTCTTATTCGGCCAGCAACTCATCAGGTTTTCAGGCTGCAGCTGGCAGCGGCTCGTCGCCGGCCGTCCAGGAGATTCTTGCTCGCCGTCGAAAACAACAGGAAGATCGCGATGAGCCAGCAAGTGGTGTAAAAAAAGTGTTGGTATCTAAGAGGCCGGTTATCGCTGGTACCGTGCGACTCCCGGACACGGAACGAGAGACAGAAGACTATGGCCGCGGTGGTAATGACCTGCGCAGACAGCTGTCCAATAACGTGGACGGCGATGCTCCCGACGTGTATGGCGTCCATAGCCGGTCAAGCATGATGATGCAGCCGGCCGGTCCAGTGTCGCCTGTCGTGTCGGCACTCATGTCAGAACTAGATCCAATCGGGTCACCACTGTACTACAACAGGGAATCCCAAGTGGCGTTCGATCGTCGCGGCGATACGGTAGTCAGTGATAGATCACCCAACCAGGTTCTGGTTCAAGAAGACGACGATCAACCGACGTACCGACAGGCAGTTCCACGAACACAGTACCGGCCGCCAGTAGCTGCGTACCAGTTGCAACAGCCTGTGACCGCGATGTACCGACGACAGGCGGCCGCGTACGGTCCAGACTTGGTGGCTCTGCGGGACGAGCTTATGGAGCTTATACTGTCTTTCGTGCAGACCCGCGTTTCGCAGCTCATCGTGCCCGTTACATCTCCTTACCCTCGACAGTACCAACCGATGCCGTATCAATTGCAGCCCAACTACTACGTGCCCAGCTATTATCAAGGACCGCGGATGCCAAATCAACATCAGCAACTAGTCGATCATCAACAGTCACAACAACAGAACAGTTATTATGTCACAGCCGCTACACAGCAACAGCCACAACAACAACAATCGTCCCCGAAAATAACGCAGACACTCAAGGATGGACTAATCAGAATGCTGTTATCCACTAGTCCACGGTACGATCCCACGGAACGCATAGATGAACAATTATCGCCCACGTACTATCGCAGCACTACTCAATCGACACCCGTCAGAAACGTGCAAATCATCGACGACAGCGGCGGTAATGGCGCAAACAGCAGATTATTGACTACCGAGTCACCGGAATGACCGGAATTACGGTATATATTTATACGAACCGTTCCGTGGACCGAGCTGATTTAATACTGAATTGCTACAGGTATTAGAGGGCTAGATGTAGGCACACGTCTTTCATTATCACACCTTAATTTTATGGTAAAATTTGAATTAAAATAGATTAATGAAAAAATAAAACTAGTATTGGATGGAATAATTTCAAAAAAGAACGCAATAAAATTCAAATAGATTTTACATAGTGTAGAGAAACGTGTAAATAATGACGTACTTTTCTTCAGTTGTAATAATTCATAAAAATCGCAGATATTGATTATAACTAGATAGTTGAACTTAGATTCGTTATTGAAGCAAACGTCCATTTACTTGTCGAGCAAAACCGATAGTGAAATATCTATGAATGATTATGTAAATAAATTTATAGTATTTTTATCAATACAACAAATACAAGTATTGTTGTTTCAATATTCTCGTGATTAAACCATTGACTCACTATAATACTGTCGTTAAGCCCACAACCTATAAATGGCATTAGTTTCGCATTTTAATTAAAGGAGTAAAGTAAAGTTGTGAGTTGACTATTTAATTATCATCTATATATCTACGATAAATATAGAACACGATTATATTATACAATGAACATAACCTTTAAAAATACCAAAGCCCGATAAATATAGTCTATTCTAAGCCTGCAGTCCTGTATGCAATATCTCAGTTCGAGTACACCTCACATGATTGCATATAGTTTATCAACTATATAATATAGACAGTTTTTTTTATTTTTTATAATATTATTATATTTGCTTTGTTAATTATACTTTTTTTTATGATTGAAATAAAATCGTTTTTTTTTAAATTGTGTTATTGCCTTATTGGTTTAAAATTTTAGACTGAAAAAATATTATGATTCCATACATCTAAAATAGAGAAATCTATTATTTAACACGCAGTGATATATACAATTATCTACGTTTTAAATGTTTTAATACATTTTTCTTTTATAAATTATAATAAAATATTTTTATTACTATAGATTAATATAATTATTATTACTTTGTCTAGATATTCCCTCATAATAATTTTTTATTTTAATAATATGCTTAAAAAATAACATAATAAAGATTTAATTATTAAACATTTAAAATTTGAATACAAACCGTTTTGATTTAAAACAATGATATTATAGTAATAATTTTATTTTAATTGTTTTTGTATAATCAGACGAAAATTATAATTTTTATAGTATATTTATGTAGGACAAATCTTATCACAAACGTAATAATAAGATGACATACTTTTACGTAATATTTACTTTAATTTGATTGTTTACAAACATGTATTATATCATTACAATTCGTTACATTTCATTATACTACTAAATTTCAATAACACGATAACATTTTATTATAATTACGAGTATTATGCGTGTGTATAAGCGATTTGAATCTTGTTTTACATTTTTCACGCAAAATCCCAAAAACGCAAATAAGATAATTTTTTTTGTGGGGGGAGGGTTTTTATTATTTTTTAATTAGTAAATTGAGAGTTGAAAATTATTAATAAACCCCGTAATGGTGTTTATAAGATTTCTGCTCTCAACTCTCCTCCCTATTTTTTTTTTTTTTTTTTGTAAAAAAGTAGCCGTTAATTGAATGGTTTAGTTTAAATAAACGAATTTATTTTTCCATCATACCACATTATTATTATACCAGTAACCAGTGTTATAATATTATAATTTAATACGTGTAGTTTAAATTTTATAGCTTGTCTAATTTATCTGAATATTACATTAAAACATATAATATGTTGATTATTACGCGTAAACTTACTTTTATTGACTAAAAAAGTATATATAATATATAATTTATTACAAATATTTTGAATATAAACTGTAAAATAATAAAACTTTTTATTTTTATTATACTCATATTATTAATTTACGTATATTTTAATACCATCTATATGTATACATATAGGTATATTTTTTTTTTTATCTTTGTAAAAAATTATTTATGATATTAAACCAATGGATAATAAATTAATTT
Organism: Tetraneura akinire; assembly: GCA_021307375.1. Classification (NCBI taxonomy): domain Eukaryota; kingdom Metazoa; phylum Arthropoda; class Insecta; order Hemiptera; family Aphididae; genus Tetraneura; species Tetraneura akinire. The sequence continues at coordinate 3,399,332 of JAIUCT010000020.1, read as the reverse complement.
ATCGTTATTTCAAAAATAATATTTTAATTGGTAAATCAGTCATTTTTTGATAATGTTTGTTTTGGTATAATATGGTAATGATGGTTGAATATTTTAATAAACAAATTTATGCTGATTTGCATATTTGGCCATCATGATTGTCAAACACAAATAAAATCCCTACTAAGTAATAATAATAATAAATAAAAAATGTAATAAAACGTTATTAAATATGTTTTAGTCTAGTCGTATTGATGAGTATTAATAGGATATAATATGTGTAAACTAAAATTGCAAACGAAAACAAATCGTGGCACAAATGAAATTAAAATATATAATACTTGTATTAACAAAAGGGATAAAAAAAGGGACTTATAATTGTGTACTTAATAATTGTTAAAAATATTATTGAAACTTATTGCAAACTGCTATAATTATATTATTGCATTTTTTTTTTATTAATGTTAATAATCGAAATAACCAACACCTATAAAATATTTTTCGATTTTTAATGAAATTTCATTCGCATTTCATTATAATAGCATTAGGTACTGAAATGGAATAATTGTTAAGTATTATAACTATAATATTATAATAGACAGGTTAGAAATAATAATAATAAACAAAAAAATTTGGAAGAACGTTTGAAGGAATAAATTATAAATGTTTACGGAACATAATAAAATCAGTTTATATAATAACGTATAAGATAACCAGGAAGTGATCGTATAACTCTAAAATATCTAAATATGTATGTTATTATTTTTTGCCTTATATATGTTACGGGCAAATCGTGAAGTGACCGGTCAAATCGCGATTTGACCAATTGGTTCTCGGGAAAATCGCGAAAATATTTCATTTAATATATTTAATATTGGTGTCATAATTATTATATAAAATTTATTTATTTAGGGATTTTTCTATATAAATTTTATTAATAATAATATATAAATATTAAATTATAAAATATGTTAAATTTTTATATCACGTTAGAAAAATAAAAATGTTTTCGGAAATTTGCCCGTAACACATACACGTAAATATCAAATATTGACTGTCACCTCCCACTGGATACAGTATGATATTATTATTATTGTTTATACGATACGATTATTCATGAATTCGTCATATATTGTGTTTATGAAAAAATGCTCACTGCTCAGTAGACAAATTCGCTACCAACCAAACGCGTCATATTACACGTAATAACAACAGCAACACGTACATAACGAAATGTTATATTTACGACAATCCACTGCAGTAACCCGTTGATTCTCAATAATAATATTTAATATATTATCATTGTTTTTTTTTTTTTTTGTTTTTTTGTTTAATCAAAGTCGTTGTTTTAAAAGTTTTATTGACGAATCGGATATTGTGATGGACGCGGAAAAAGATAAAAAGCTCCATTTACCTTTTCCCACGGGTAAGACGTGTGTATATATTAATAATAATTATTAAAAAATTACAATAAAAAAAAAAAAAAAAGAAATCAAATTATTCATGGAGTAACTCAGCTCATTGTACATAATATATATATCGAAATGTTCGATAAAAATGATTTCTATAAAAAGTAATAATTTATACGTAAAACTTGTATACAGTGTACTTATACGTTATACTAACTCGAACCATCCGTTTAATTATATCATTAACTGTTAAAATATCTCGAAATCCCCAAAATATAGTCAGGATTTAAAAATCGCAACTATAACGTAATATATTATTTCCATAAGACAATATAATATTAAGACACATATCATCGCTTCATCTCAAAAATGTACTCTTATTAAACACATTATATGATATGTATAGTGTATATATTTAATATTGATATAGAATTATGGCATTTTCATTGATTTTATCGAGTATATAAACATAACAAAACATTATGTTCAACATTTTAACTTCGCAAATGGTTATGAAAGTTTAATAATAATAATTGTTATATTACCGAAGAATTGTTATGAAAATAATAATTTGTCACCTATTTACACAACACATTTTTATGTTATTAATGTTAATAATAATTTCTTTTTACTGAAAACTTTCAATATATTGCAGATGCTTATAGTTTAAAGGACAAATCATTTAATAAAATTACGTGCAGAGTTAACTTTAAAATAATTAAATATTTATATGCACTTACCAATAATTAATCAGATAATGACGTGTGTAAATCGTAAAATATATAATTTTAATAATTATATTTAATAAAAATTGTTAAAATAATCTCATATAATATAAAAATTTGAATAAACATTATTTAAATTCAAAAATAATTATCATTCATATTGTATAAAGAATCTGAATATATATTATAATATATATACATAAAAAATAAAATACAATTTTAATTTAATTTTACATTTTATATGATCTATATTTCTGGCAAGCATCTAACAACTCTATAATAAATCAAATCAAATTTTTCAGTCGGATAAAAAAGACAAAACTTAATTAAACTATATTTTAAGCGTATATTCAACTACGAATAATTGATTTATTAGCTATATATCCCTGTAAGCGCCCTCCATATTTCGGACAAAGATTGATAAAATAATTGATAAATGTCGAATAAAATATATAAGGAAACAGATATTATCGGATATAGAAAGTGTAATAATTTGATGAAACACGTATAAGATTAACAGTTGAATTCTATTTTTTGCCAAATTAAAAATCAACAAGAATAGTATTATTCCGCGTATTTATATCTACTTTATGCAAAACTAAATTATCTTTAGGTACACGTTACACAAATTGTTTTCTAACAATATTTTTTTATTGTTATTATTATTATTATTATTATTATTATTATTATTATTATTATTATT
>JAIUCT010000020.1:3319473-3396506 GCA_021307375.1 Tetraneura akinire | reverse complement strand
ATTATTATTATTATTATTATTATTATTATTATTATTATTATTATTATAAAGGTACAAATATATTAATATATATTTTATTTGATATAAAAGGAAATGGTAACTTAATTGAAATGTAATTAAAGTAATTATTATATCATAAATCTCAGGCGTTGCACTATTTCAAGGTCGTTAATAATTTTTTATAAACATAGACGACCCATTACAGGACGTAACCGTAACCGGTAAAGTATAGTTTTCAATCTTTTCGTAAACTATACTAACCGCGGTACCACATTGCACATTATTGTAAGTTACCGTTACTATATTATCATAATACTCGATGGGCCATAGTACGAGTACCTACATTATTTTACGCGAGGAAATAATAAAACATTTCCTTTTATAGAAAGATCTTCTCAAAATGAAATATCAGATATTACATTTCGTTTGTTGAAATCGTAACGTTTATATTAAAATACGTTGTAGAAATAATTATTAAAACACTATAAATAAACAAATGAATGCGAATGAAAATATAATAAATATAATTATTTGAATTGCACAAAAATAATTCAACTTTGAATAGATAGAAAAAAGCATTAATTTCTTTTTTCACTAAAATAATTAAAAATTTAATTAAAAGTTTGTGTCTTAGTATATGAATTGAAATAAAGTATATAATATTATATAAAGTGAAATTGAAAAATATTTCTACAAAATTTAATGAAAAAAATGTACATTAAACGTTAATATTTTATCAATAAGCAAAAAGTTATTATTTTGTCTTTTAGGTCCATACGCAACAGGATGTATGGAGCTAATGACAGAATATTCTCCAAATGGATGTTTTTCCAGGATATTTTATCCGACCAATGTGTCACCTGACAAATTATATGTGAGTAATACGTATTATAATTTATCGTAATATTATAAAAAACTATAAAAAATACTTTAATATAAAATATATTCATTACAACAATTTAAATTGCACGGTGCATTGTGATCACTCACGAGTCACAATCTCGTAAAAATCACAAACTATTTTTTTTTTTTTTTTTTTTTTTTATTTTTTATCAATAATCTGCAAAACATTGATAAAAGAAACGTCAATTTAATTTGGATATAATAATTATTAATAATATTATTATTTATAATAAAGGAATACTCGGATAAATGGATTCAATGGATGTCACATGAAATGTATCTGAAAGCATTCGCTAACGCACTTCACATACCTTACTTTATATTCAAATACGGCCCAGGGATAATAGGTCGAGGTAATCAAATATGTATTATTATTTTATTTCTAGACATAAATAGAATTATACATTTTAATATTAATATAATTACTACCTTATTTTAATTTCTTCTAAATTATTACATTCGAAAAACGATTCTGAGCGAAGTACTGTCAGATTTGGATATTTAGGTGACTCATTTAGGGGTTTTTATGTTAAATTATTTATATTAAACATAGAGACATAAATGAATAACCTATAAAATTTTCAAGTTTTTTAAGTTTAATATAAATACTCATAAAATCCCTTATCACCTAAATGGCCATATCTGACAGAACTTACTTACTTATTTACGAAATATTCAAAGTCCTATATTTTGTAGAAAAATTAACGTAACGGTTCCAAAATTTTACCACATATACATAGTACCTATGTGAACACCGAATAAAACTTTCATGTCTGTAACTTCAAAATTGCCCGAGTTATCAATAAATATTGAAATCGAATTCGTTGAAATTTCAGCTTTCGTGAAAAATGTCTTTTTTCGTCATTTTTTCGTCGTTTTTTATCGCATAGGGTCAATTTTGAGAAATTCGAAAAATGACCTAAATAAAGTACCAACTATATCCACTTTTCAATCGGAAACATATGCTATTCGTGAAAATCGGAGCATTATTTCGGATAGTAAAAGTATGTCTTCAGATATAAAAAAACAAAAAAAAAAGACACACATTATTGTAAAACCAATACAATCTTCACTTCACTCAGAATCTAAAACCATTCATTTTATTAAAATAATATTACTTATTACTGTAATATTATATTTGTGCGTTATTAATTTATTTTCATTCCGATATTATTTACATACGTATATATAGAGATAAATTAAAAACAATTTTACATAATATTTTTCTAATTAAATTTAATAAATACTCACATGATTTATTAAAATAAATATTAAATTAATGATTGTTAAATACGATATAAATTGTAATATATAATTGATTATGAAAGAGAAATAAGTTATTTAATAATTATGAAAGATAACATAATTTACAGTATATATTTTAATAAATATTAATCACAAATTTAATATTAAATTATATTTAATTAATATCATGAAATTATTTGAGAAAACTCAATGTAAATATTTAAATTTATTAGGATTTTAATATATACATTTTAATTTAGTATTGGATATTTCAATATTACATTTTATTGTTGTATCATGAAGTGGTGTTTTCTGGAATTTTTTAGGAGAGTATTTTATACCAACCATCAGTGATGCACCATTGTCTGAAAAAGAACAATCGTATCCATTAATTATATTTTCACACGGGTACGCAGCGACGAGATTCATTTGCTCGGAATTTTGTAACTCTTTGGCATCGCACGGGTTTATAGTTGCCGCAATTGAACACAGGTATAAAATTGATAGAATGTAATAATGAACTAATGTGAATAATGATTTGAATTTAAAAAAAATCGTCCGATTGGGTAAAATACCTTTACATTATTGTTTTTTTCTAAAAAAACGATAACGATATATAATACTTACGTAATAATAATCGCTAGCAATTAATAAAATATCGTTTTAATCGTACCAAATGAAACGTTTAATATAATTTATTTAATTAGAGACAAATCGTCACCAATTACGTTTTATTACGATTCGCCCAATAACGCAAAGGAGGATATTCGTACGTGGATCCATCATCAACATTTACACAAAAATTATGATTCGGATCGTTATATCCTAAGAAATAACCAAGTAATTCATTTGAAATGACACTATATACATTTTCTGGGTAAAAATAACTTTTTCCATTTGTCGATATTTTTACAGCTGAAAGTGAGACACAGAGAATGCACTAAACTTCTAGACACAATTTTAGAAATAAACAAAGGCGTTTCCGTAGAAAATGTTCTCAAGTCGTCGTTTGATCTAAGCCAATTCAAGGTAGATATCTATTACGTCATTATAATAAGTACCAATAAGTATAGAGACAGCTACATTATATCATATGTATTATCAATTATCAAAATATAATCGTTTATTATGCCAAAACGTATTTTGAAGTATTAAATTATGTAAACTTTTTTTAAAATTTTTTTTGAAAATTCAACTTCATTAATATGTTTAAGTGCGTGCATTGCAATAAAAATGTTTGAACATAATACAATTTTCTAATAAAATATTATAATAAAATAATTTCAATAAATATTTTATTTTTACTTGTCAGTTGGTCATTTTAATTTATGTTACATCTCTTCGTAAGTAATTTTATGTGTCTAATTAAATTGTTTTTTATAGGTACTAAAAATTTTTATGTAATGCGCGCACTTAAACATAATATTAATAAGGTAAGTTAAATTTTTAGAAAAATATAAAAAATTAATTTAAATAATTTCAAAATATGTATTTATAAATTATATTATGTTCCTACGATTATATTTAGATAATTAATAATAAATACGATATTATAATTGATAACAAATTTGCTCTTGTGCTGTTATATAGCCACTCGTAAATCGTAATAATAACTACCTAATATAAAATTAATTTTATCGTACAAGGTTAGGCAATTAAAATCAATATGATGAAATATATTTTTAAAAGTCAATTATTTTTTCCGAATTTAAATTTTTTAAGAATTTAATCTATAAAATTTTAAAAGTCAATAATTATTAACATATTATATTCATAAAAATTAAAGGTATGTGATTCTAAAAAATCTAAAAAATTCTTAAATTCTAAAATTCTAAACTTTCATAAGATGAACATTGAATTTATATGTAAAAATTAAATATATGTAATTGACAATTTTTACTAGTTATTTAATTAAACTTAAATAAAAAATAGTATAAAAATATATCTTAATATTACTTATTAAATTATATTTACTTTTATCTAACCAGAACAGGATTAATACCGACAAAATAATTTCGATAGGATACTCGTTCGGTGGATCAACAGCTATATATAATTCGGTCAATGATAGCCGTTATAGGTAAGTAGCTAATAATAATCATCATTCGGTTGAACAGAACGTTATTATAATATTAATGTCGATGTTTATACAAATTTAATGACGTAATAATTATATATTAAATATAAAAGTTTCTAGTTTCGAATATATAATATGATATAATAAATTAACCTTACGCCAAAATATAATCATATACATACCCCGCACCCACTTGTTGAAATCGTTCATTTCACGAACTGGATATCCATTTCATGAACTTCGATCGTATCTTGTAGGAAATTTTTAAGTTCATGTAATGGATACTAATTTCATGAAATGGAAACCGTTATTTTATAATATTACACTTTAACACTTTAAGACCATCATTTTTTGTGGAAGTGAAATAATTTATGTAAATTACTTGAATTATAAAAATGCAAATATGCAATAAGTAAATTAATAATTTATTAATCAATCAATATGAAATGTATCATAACGAAATACAAAAATTATGGGACTATAATAAATCATAATTATACATTTAAAATCTCTAAAATAGTTTCTAAACAATAGAAAAAAATATAAATAGTTGTCAAACTCAACAAACTGTATAATAACAAATATTATACTAACACAAACTGCTACATTGCGAATGTCTATCGAATTATTATTCGACTATTTTTGTTCCGTCAGATCTTGTATAATTCTCGACGGTTGGATGTTCCCGATTAAATCCGAGACGTTTTTGAACATCCATCAGCCGGTATTGTTCATAAACAGCCACACATTCCACACGCCGGCCAACATACATTTGATTCGCAAATATTGCTGTTCAAAAAGTATTCGTCAGATATTCACTTTGAAAAACACTACACACGAGTGTCACACGGACACGCCATTTATACACGGTTACTGGTTGGACTGGCTCATGTTGAAAAAGATGAACGCCAAGAAAGCGTTAAACTTACAAAGTAGCATCGCAGTGAGATTCTTACGAGACACGATCGGTATGTAATTACTAATTATAAAATAATAATTATATTACATATATGTTCAAGTTCACGAACCGCAACTCATTTGTAATGTAACTCGATATTATATTCGTGTTTACGCGGTCAACTTTGAAATACGCCAAGTTAATCGAAAATACCTAATAGGTATATAATTTTATACTAATTATTTACTGTACAATCAAATGAATTATTATAACTGGAAAGAAAATGTATAATATACATATAGGTATATATAAACAAGTATTTAGTATATTATTGCGAGTATTTACACTTCATAGAGCTTAATATTTATTTGGATGAAAAGCAAAAATGCTTAAAGACACACTTAAAATGTGTTATTTACATTATTGTTGGTATACAAATCGAATAATATAATATTTTTCAACACAAAGGCCAAGCACTCGAGCTTGTAATTTTTAATTTAAAAGATTAACATTTTGATACAAACAACCTGTTTACTCAAGAACCTAAACTGGTTTCATTTTAAAATATTTTTGTACAAATTCTTTATATCTATAATAATAATAATAATATTTATTTTATTTTTTATATTTTTAAATTATTCGTAGGGTACCCAACTAATTGCGATGATGCTCAAATATTTATAAAAGAACACAGTGATGACTTAGTCGAGGACATAATTAGCTATGCTACAAAACCTAGAAGAAAAATGGGAGTTTATCCGTGGTAAATGAGAAATATTTATTACATACAAGTATCTAACCTAAGTTAAATATAAATCTAATTCCTAAGTATATAATAAGTAATAATAAGTATATTATTATTAAGCTAAATATTATATTATAAATAAATAACCTAACCTCGTATATTAAAATTAATTATTTTTATTATTCCAAATTTAATATTGTATAATAATATAATATATTTAATGATAGGTTCATTTCTTTTTTTAAATTAAAAAGTAATACGTACAAAAAAATATAACAAGATTATATTATTAAAAATGTATTTCATTGTAAAATTTTAAAGAGTTTAATTTTTAATCGTAATATCGTTAATATATTTTATAAATGATGTAAAAAAAAATAATAATAATAATCTGTTAAAATATATTGTCAAACACCTCGAACACGGAGGAAATTATCATTATGTTATAAACTTATAATAGCTATGTATACTAAATTAATTTATTAAGTAATAAGCTAATTAGTAATTTTTAAAATGTATAATTATTTAAATAATATTTAGAACTGTAGTTAAATTGATTCTATCCAAAAACATTGGAGGTATAATTGTAATTTTTATTTTTTTCTTCCTACCTTAATTCATCACTTAACACAATTACTTTTTCTTTTCATAATCTACAATCAACAAAAATATTATTATTATTTATCACTTTATCAGGTAAGATTATTAGAGTAGATGTTTAAGGTGCAACCTTCGTTTAAGTCTAATATTTCTGATTATATGTACTATTTACATAATGTGATACCTACACTGATTTTCACTAACAAAAATTCAAACTCAATTTGAACTAATGAATTAGTAAAACTGTATAAGCAAAAGTTTGAGGTACCTACTTAATATATTAATTTCTTACAAGTTATGGCAGAATATAAGATTAAATCGTGACTAGTAAATATTCTTAATATACTCAAAATTACTTTGTTTCATCTATTGACTCATAGAAAATAAATATTTCCAATATTTTAGAAAATGTGTTCTTGTTTGGTGTAATATTTACTGATAACTCAATTTCGTAATAATTTAAACAATTTTTGTATTCTAAAAATCATTTTTTTCCTTTACTGTAACAGTGTAACCTTTAAATGATATTTATTGTATTTAAGTAGAATTGAACAATATAAATATAACAAAAATATATTTTATAATATACAATTTTGAAATAATATAATAATTAATAAAAATGAATTTTCAAACACAAGTTTGAATTTTTGAATTCACGATACTAAAATATGGTAATATTTTGAATTTTAACCATTTGTCATGAATTGATTTAATAATGCATGAACATTTTTCATATTAATTCAGGTTCAATGCCTTGAAAAAATCTATTCAATAGTCAGATAATATCGATGTAAGAATGGTTTCGAAATGAACATTTTTTGCTGATTACTCGGATCGAATATTCATCATTATAATTTAAAATAATATATTATCCATTATCTATTTACATTAATCTAAAAATATATTTATATTTAAATTTATATATTATGTATATAATTACTCTAATTATCAATACCATAATTATTATATAAATTTAACGAATATAACATTTAGCATAATATATTATAATATATACCATACTATTATATCTATTTATAAATTAGATAATTATTTTATTGTTTAATTAAGTGTAAAATTTAATTTAAAACAGTTATAAAAAGAAAACTAAATTATTCGAAAAACTAAACCATTAAACAATATATCGTAATAATTAATAATATATTAATATACTATATACTACAGTTAAGTTATAGTTTATTAAAAATGTATATTATCAATTATTATAAAAAGAAAAATAAATTATCATAAAAATTATATTTTCATATTAGGCAAACAGTACGTGGAAATATTATATTATATATCATTTCATTATTATATTAATTTATTTTATTTAATATATCCAATCCATGGATGAATCTAAAAGATAAAAATTTACAAGAGTTGTTTTATAATCGTAATTTTAAATTGTATACAGGCTATATATTACATAGGTATAACCGATATTTTTTATAATAAATAATATTCGTAAATTAAAACTTTATTAAAAAAAAAAGAACGTTATACATCCCTGCTTTGTCCATATTTCTTTTCATATTATTAAATGTAAGATGTAACAGACTTAAATGATACAAAATATTTCAATTATAAGTTAAAATTTGTTTCAAATAAAGAAATATTAACTATTCAATAAACAATAATAATTGTATTACTACTTTTATTATAGAAAAATTAATTTCACGTAGGTGTGACTTATTATATTTTAAAATTAAAATTGAATATAAATTTAAAATTACAAATATGTATGATTATTGAATATAATATTAATAAATTAAAAATGATCTACTTTAAATTTTTCTTTTTTTATATATCATTACACACATTCAGTACATAAAAGATTAAAAACGGACATAAATTTAGACAAGTACTCGTATATGTACGTTATAAATCAAAAATTTGATCAATTCAGACAACTATGTCTGCTGACTATAAACAAAAATTACAATCAATAAATATATTCCATACCCCACCATTAATTATTATTTATCAAATGTTGTTTATAATTCAGAATGAATTCTGGTCACTGGTCAGTAGTTAATCACATGTGTAACGTATAGGTTCATCATTATATAATATAAATTAATGTAAGTAATAAAATTATTACGTCAAATACGCTATAAATCTATTGAAGTGTGAATATAAATTTTTTGTTTAAATCGTATAACATATTATTAACAAAAGATCAATATTCATTCGATAGAGATGACGAGAGTTAAGAAACTACATTTACCATTTCCTGCAGGTAAGATACTAAGATCGACAATTATTTAACCATTTAAAATACAATAATTTCTTATGCAACGTATTTATTAATAAAACTCTTAATATTATGATATTTTTCTTAAAAGAAACTTATAATTTATTTAGAACGAATGTCATTATAATATCAAATAATTTTTAGTAGATTATACACAAGATTCGAATTAAAAAAAAATAAATAAATAAATCCATATTGTCTTTTTTTATTGGTCTTCAAATAATTTAATTAATTATATATACGAGTATATGTTTAGCGCACACTAAGTAACATAATATAATAAATATGTTTAAATATCATAATAATGAACGAACTAACAACTACGAGTATAATAAATCATTATTATCACTGTCCAACATTTTTAAAACAAATACTTATAGACACATTGACACAACCAGGAGGGTGCTTATATGATAAGATATCACTATCAAAATTTTAAAACATTAATAAGGGTATTATTTTTAATAAATTGTAAATATAATTATTTTGGACTTTAGCCTCCTAAAATTTTTAACCTAGTTGCGCCTATGTATAGACTTAATGTAAAATGTTAATTTATGGACAGTTTTTTCGTATTTTAACCTTGTCTCGTTGATTTTATCGGAATGTTATCGTAATATATTTTTTAAATGCACCATACATTACATTATACATAATACATATTATATTATAAATATATAATTATTTTTATAAATATGCATTAAAAAATTGGTTTCTTCGATTAAATTAGCTGAACAATAAGAAAAAAATACGAATATAATATTAATAACTTCTAATTAGCTAATTGGCAAAAAACACGATCATTCGTAGTATCTTCTAAATAAAAATTTAATTACCCATTTACATTTCATACTATACATTGAATATTTTAATACGCCCAGAGGCCAATTCAAAATGCATCAAAAATAGGGGTTAAAGTATAGGTAGGTAAATCAAATTATACATATTCATACGTTTACAATGCAAATATTATGAACAATGGAACAATTCAATTATATTATGTCAATACATTTACATTATGTAAAGTATATAATAATACATTTACATTATCATTATATTGGAAAATGTTTAGGTCCTCATGCAACAGGATGTATGGAATTGATGACAGAATATTCCTCAGAAGGATGTTTTTCTAGGATATTTTATCCAACCAACATCCCACCGAATGAATTGGAAGTATGTATTCATTTATTTATTTATTTATTTTTTTAATTAATATTTTCTATTATAATATTCTATTAAAATGTTTGCTTATAAACACGAATAAATAAAGAAATAAAGAAAGAATTTTAACTGAATTTAATTATAAATAATTATTCATTGTTTCTATAATGTTATGTATCCCAAGCAGAATAATACATAAAATGCATTAATTAACAATATTAATAGACAAAAAAGTAGTCCGAAATATGAATAATTATTTTATAAAATATTTAATATCGCTGGTAACTAAAAATAGAAATTATGTAAACCGAAGATAAATAAAAGGTGAAGGGTCAAAATTTACGAAAAACATCCTTTACCGACAAAGACAAAGCATAGAAGTTCCACAATTACCAGTTCATATAAAAAGGCACCATTAAGGGAAGCCAGCGTGAGATGACCATAGGAGAAACGTATTTAACGCGTTGACTCCCGAGTGCTAAATTTTTTCCGTTCCCTCATCACCCGACATTAAAAAAAATATTTTGTGCATATTCCTATATACATAGAAAAACAAATAAGAAATAAAATACAGAATATACATTTTTATTAAATAATGCAGTCCGACGCGATCACCCCCTCTAACCACTCTTTAATACGTCACTGGACCAGAGACTGTTGTTTAGTTTACCACGTGCAACTATTGCACATCAGTATTCACTTTTCTGGTTCAGACCAGTTTACGAACCATTATTTGCATTTTAAAAATCACTGTTAATAAAATTTAACTCAATTTATCAAAAATTTGATAAAACATAAAATTTTCAAACTTCATCAAAGTGTGTAGTCGGCACGCAACAATAGGATGGATAAAGGAAATTACACATTTTTATTTCACACAAAATATTTTTCGAAATAAGTTACAGTGATTTAAAAAAATAATTTAATCGTTACTATTCATTTTGATACTTACGAGTTATAATATACTTTTAACATAATATCGAATGAAAATCAATTATAATAAATCATTTAATGTTAATTCCAGAAAAAATCGGATAAATGGGTTCCATGGATTCCACATGAAATGTATATGAAAGCATTTTCCAAAATTCTTCATGCACCATATTTCTTGTTCAAACACGCACCACCGTTAATTGGACAAGGTAAAAATGTAATGTTATTTTTATTTGATTATAATTTTATATACTGCACAGGTATGTTTGCTTTTATGTATTTAATTAATTTAAATTATTTATTTTTTTATTATTTACAAGACATACTATACGAGTATACCTTTGGAAATTCTTAACAAATCGCATCATTGTTATTTATTCGTCCAATTGGCATTTTCGTTGAATTGAGTAGATTTATAAATCGAAAATAATAACTATATTATAATTTCTAATAAAATACTTGCATAATATATTTGACTTATAAGGATTATAGTGTAAAGTTTAAAAAATATTTTTTGGAAAAAGTATCGAAATGAAACTATATAAAAAAAAAAAAAAAATATGTATAAAATGTACAACGTTATATTACTATAGTATAAGCCATTTACCATTATTTAATTTATTTTATATATATTTTTTTTAGGTCCATATTTTATACCGACAGTTAGTGATGCACCATTATCGGAGAATGAAAATTCGTATCCATTGATCATATTTTCACACGGCTTCGGAGCGGCTAGATTTGTTTGCTCTGATTTGTACAATTCATTAGCATCGTACGGATTTATTGTCGCTGCTATTGAACACAGGTAACATCACATAATTAATGACATTTTCTTTAAAAATAAAAAAAAAAACCCCTTATTTTATTATCATAACATTTCCGTCAACCTTATCTATATTTTCCTATCAAACTAAAAATTAAAATAATATGTTTTCTTCTAAATTTACATGCTATAATTATAATCAATATAATTTAAAACTCAGAATAATCTGGATGAAAAATTTTCTTTAATATATAATAAAATTATATAACGTTTTTATGTCATGTGTAATAACATTTGAAAAGATTATATTTCATATTTATTAGGGATGAGTCGGCTGTACTATCGTTTTACTACGATTCTCCTGAAAACGCAGCAAAGGACAAGAGAACATGGATTCATCAACGTCAATTTGAAAGAACAGATAACGACTCGGATCATTATAACTTAAGAAATAACCAAGTATCTAATTGCATTTAAAATATGAATTAATGTAATAAGATACACAATATAATAATTTACTTTTCTGTTCTTGATTAGCTTAAAATAAGACATAAAGAATGTATCAAACTTTTAAATACAATTTTAGAAATCAATAAAGGCATTTCAGTTAAAAACGTACTTGAATCATCCTTCGATCTGAAACTATTTAAGGTACTTCGATATAGAATTTAATTATTTTTATCTAGTAATTATTAGTTATTTAATTTTAACGTTTTTATGTTTTAATTAGAATAGGATTGACGTTAACAATATAGTGTCAATGGGATTTTCATTCGGAGGAGCGACCGCTATGTATAATGCAGCCAACGATAAACGTTTTCGGTAGGAACCGACTTGATCAATATTATATTAAATTAATGAAAATAAAATATATTGTATAAGCAGATCGATACATATAAATACATAAATCTATACCTACACACTACACTTAAATCTAATAATATTGAATTAATCTCGTGAGATAAATGGGTGAGTAAACTATAAATATCACACAAATCTTCTAGTATCTAACCTCTATAACCCTTTCAACTTCACAAATCCATCTAATCGTCTTAAAATAAACTGGCAAGATCGTCTTTTTGATCTCCTCTAAATCAAATAATGTATCTTTCATGCGTTTCAGGACATTATTATTATTTATTGCACTCATGTTCTTCATCTATATACAGATTGTAAATATTCATAAATTTTTTAAAAACATAAAATAAATAATATTAATTTCTATGATTAAATTACGAAGCGATTTACTGTTTTCAGAACATCTATAATTATCGACGGTTGGATGTTTCCGATAAAATCAGAACCTCTCTTGAACATCGATCATCCAATGTTGTTCATCAATTCTCACACGTTCCATATACCGCCAAACTTGAAAGTGCTTCGCAAGTACATCGAATCCGACGGTAATCGACGGGTCGTCACTTTGAAAAAAACTACACATGAGAGTCACACAGACACCGCATTAATACATGGATACTGGTTAGACAAACTTATGTTCAGAAAAATGAATGCCAAAACGGCATTAATCCTACAGAGCAGTATCGCGGTGAAATTTTTAGCAGAAACGATCGGTACGCATAAAGTGTTTGTGTGTCTCTTCGTAAGACAACGCTATAATAAGAATATTGGGCATTTTTTTTATTTATTTACATATTATATTTAGAATATTAATACGGTTATCTACAGGTTATCCGAAACATATTGAAAACGTTGAGAAATTTATAGAAGAACACAGAGACAAAGTTGTCAATGATGTAATCAGTTACACAGTGAAACCGAAAAGGAGTCTTGCAGTATATCCGTGGAGTGAATGAACTTTATAATGTCATTAATTTATTATGGAAATTCAGGCGTGAACACAAGGGGAATGATATGGTTGCTGGAGCCCCTTAGATCCCTTAGCTAAATTACGAACTTGCTTTTGAAGAACCATATACCAATGTAATATCTCAATTACAATTATACTATCATTGTAGCTACAAATATACTCTTAAACTATATAAATAAATGTACCTAATTTCTTTGATTACCATGTAAATATACATTAAATTCTATATGATTATTTTTAAAAAATGTACTATGTGTGTATTTTAGCCTCTTCCTTTTATCGTTTCTAGATCGGCCCACGTGGAAATCTAAAAAGTTAGATTAATTTCTGAATGAACGTGCAAAGGATTTTTTTTTTTTTTTATACTAAAAATATTCAAAACTTTAACACATAATTCTATTCAACCATAATATATAAGAAATTAATTAATTATTGATAAAATCAATAATTAATTAATTAAAAAATTAATTATTAATTAATTAATTAAATAATTAATTAATTATATGTCACCGAATATTTTACCTTTAATGCCAACTATCTCAAACAATTTTTATGTATTCAATATTTTTTTTTAATTATTGTGACTTTTTTCTTAAATTTGTCGTGTTTTATTAATTGCATTGTTTATTATTTAATTATATTGTACGCATTTATCACAAAACCGTGTAATACAACATTACTGTATAATATATTAATAAAAAACTTAACGTTGAAAATACTTTAATTAAAAATTAATAGACAATATCAATTTTATAGAAATTTATTATACCATTAATTTCATATCCACAAGTGGCACAAGTCCAATAATATTTATTCATGTATTTTCATACATGACTAAACAAACTTGATTAACTAGGTACCTATTTAAACACCTTACGATATAAAATATTATTACAATATAATGCGTATTAAATTATTCGTAAAACGCGTATATGAAATAAACTGCTCGGTCAATTATTTTGCCGCTTAATGTGTGTATTATTATATAGTGTTTTTATATACTTTTTATAACTTTTTATAAATCGCTGCCGAAACTTTGGATGATACGGAAAAAGTGAAGAAGCTCCATTTACCTTTTCCGTCAGGTAATAGGTTTCGTAAAATAATTAATTATTAAAAAATTAATATTTATTTACGGTATCAATACCTAGTAAAAGTGTTAAATACAACGAGTATAATATTACTTACATTAATTTACGCATAAAGTATTAAACGACAATATTAAAATAAATCTACAATTATTAATTATTTTTATTTCGTGACCATGAAAATTATGTAGGTAATAAACACATATCAAACTTATTCTGTTATTACTGCATAATACACAATAATAATATTATTATGGTGCTATAAAAATAATTTTAATTAAAAAAATTAATAAACAATAATTTTTGGATACAAATTTAACTACAATAAATTACAATATTATTATTTTAGTGTTAATTATATATTGTAAAAGTTTTAGAATTAAAATATTTAATTTTAATAACATTTAGATTTTAGTTTTTGATTATAATAATATAATAATATAACGCTGTATATTTGCATAAACTAACGCATATAACTTTATAGAAACCTATCTAAAAATTATACACTGATAAATGTATAAGTATTTCATTGCATTTAATTTCATCTAGTTTATCTAATATTCATCGTAGTAAGTTGAAAATTTTTGTTGACATTCGTTAAAATAATATTAGCAAATATAAATTAAGATTTAATCCATAATCTATATTTATAGTATATAAACAGTAGAAGTAGACACAATATTATTCGTTTAAAATTCGTTTCATTTTTTTTTTTTTCATTTAAAAATTACATTTTTACGTTTTAACGTTATAACGTTATAAAATTACTATCAAAAAATTAAATTTACATTTTTACTATACTTATAATAATATAATTTTAAATAATTATTTGTATTCTTCTAGGTCCGCAAGCAACAGGATGTATGGAACTCATGACAGATTATTCTCCGGAAGGATGTTTTTCCAGAATATTTTATCCGATTAATATTTCGCCCGACCAATTGTACGTAAGTACGTGGTTGATGCTAATTATGTACATAATTGAAATAATACATTGAATATATTTGATAATACGAGTATATAATATTAATATAAACATGATGGAAATAATTATTTTTTTCGTCGAATCTATAGATTTATTCGGATAAATGGGTTCCGTGGATTCCGCACGAAATGTATATGAAAGCATTCGCCAAGGAGTTCAATGTGCCTTATTTTTTATGTAAATACGGTCTGCCATTAATCGGCCAAGGTATCTATATATATCAAATAAAACAATTGCAATTATTATTTGTCTACTTTAAACAAAGTGTTTTACACCATTGACGCAACGTTTTCTCGTATACGTTTAATAATATATAAAATACGTCTCGTACTAGATTAAAAAACAATAAAATATAAATACAATGCGAGATTATCGATTATAGTCGTAAAATATAAGAAATATTATTTTATTATTTGCACGCATAATATTATAATAACAATGGAAGTATAAAAATGGAACGCGTTGGATTTAATTTATGTTTCGAATCAAATACTATTGTATGTAGTAATAATAAGAATGGAAGACGAATATGTTATTTGACAAAAATATTATTCGCTATATCATTTAATTTGATTGCAATAATTAAAAAAAAAAAATTTAAGACAATAAAATAAAAGAAGATTAGATTTTGAAAAATTTAAAAAATTCTACAATCTACAATCGGCCTCAAAGAAAATCAATAATAATATTACGTATACCACGCGTTTGAAAAAATGTTATCATTTATCTTATATAATATTACCAATTATAGGATTCGTTCAAAACTTAAAAAAAAAAAATAAATAAATAAAACGAAAAATAATTTTCAGTTTAAAAATACATAAGACATTGAATTATATATTATATATTTCAATCCTCAGGGCCATATTACATACCGACCGTCAAAAATGCGGCGTTATCGGACAAAGAAAACTCATATCCTTTAATCGTATTTTCACACGGATTAGGAGCGACCAAATTTATTTGTTCGGATTTGTGTAACACTTTAGCCTCTTACGGATTTATAGTTGCCGCTATTGAACACAGGTAACAAAAAATAAAAAAATTGTATCAATAATTATAATTACATGCAAATATAAATAATTATTATAAATGCGCAATGCGTCAAATTATTGTTCAAATATTATATAAAAACATTAAAGAGTTATGAAACATTTAACAGGTAAATAAATAATAAATGTTTATTAAAATGAATTATTATAGACTTTCATCCACTTTGTTTAAATCATTTAATATTATTATATTCAATCGTAATCAATAAATGAAACAAATTTTATTAATTAACAATAAATAATTATAATTGTTGTAATTGTTCATTATTATTCTTTATATTTCGTCCTTATCTATAATAATTATTGAAGTTCATTCAACTTACTTTTGTGTTAGGCAATGTTTTTATCCATCATCTATATATAAAATTATAAAGTGTTATGTATCAATTTTGATGAAAATGAAATATTTTCAATCGAATGAATATTGAATAAATGAAATTTAATGACTCAAGATTTTATTTTAGAGACGAATCGGCGCCAATTACGTTTTACTATGAATCTCCAGAGGACGCGAAAGAAGACAAACGTACGTGAATTCATAAATATAATTTTACAAAGACAGAAAATAAATCAGATTATTATAACCTAAGGAATAACCAAGTACAGTGTCTAATTTACAATATAAATACAAGTTGAAACGTATAACGAAATATATTATAACCCGTATCATTTTTTCAATTCGACCAGATGAAAGTGAGGCATAGAGAATGTACACAACTTCTGGACACGTTTTTAAAAATGAACGCAGGTATTTCAATTACAAACGTACTCCAATCATCTTTCGACCTGAAACAATTTAAGGTAATTATTGGTGATAATTATAATATTATATTAATAAATAATAATTATTCAATTTTCACTTATTTATTATTTAATCAGAATACGATTAACGTCGAAAATATTGTATCGATGGGATTTTCATTTGGCGGAACGACCGCAATGTATAACTCGGCATTTGATATACGTTATCGGTACGTGAATTATTATTATATAATAAAAACATTAAACACAATACTTAAATAATACATTATAAATTGTATAATAATGTAATATCATTATTAATTTATTATTTACATAAATATATTATATGAATTTTAACATTTAAAAAAAGTAATTTGTCATATTTCGTATTTTTTTCATTTTCATATATACGAATTTTAAAATAGTCAACTACATAATATTTTTTCTATTTATTCTTTTCGTTAATATAATGGTTGGATAAAATTTTGGTTAATTTCTAATTTTTGGATAACAAAATTTCGCGTTTTCTTTTTTAATTCTGCATAGTTCAAAATTTAACATATAATATTAGGTATATGGTAAACAGATTGATTACGCGTAATGTAAACATAATATTAATACGTTATATTATATTATGTAAAATAGGGCATCGATCATTATCGATGGCTGGATGTTCCCGTTGAAATCAGAGCCATTCTTGAACATCGATCATCCTATGTTATTTATTAATTCTCACACGTTCAACCTTCCAGCTAATTTGAACGTGCTTCAAAAGTACATCAGATCCAAAGGTGTAAGACAAATATTCACTTTGCTAAGAACTACTCATGAATGTCACACAGACACGGCTTTTATGCACGGCTACTGGTCAGATTTATTTATGTTGAAAAAAATGGATCCGGAAACGGCATTAAACCTGCAGAATAGTATCGCAGTGAAATATTTGGGAGACAATATCGGTATGTATAAGATAAGGTCAAACTATAATTTGTTTTAATTTTTTAAATTTCGTATACGTTTTTCGATCTAAATCAAAATAAAAACACGAGTTTAGTTTAAAGTTTTAGATCATCACCATAAGAAATATTATATAATAATTCTTATACTCGTATTCTCGACATATATCCGTCCAAAAAACTAGCTTAAAAATTGTTAAAAAATTAGTTACATGTAAATTATAATAAATCTATAATATAAATGTATTATAATTTATAAATAATTTAACAGAATTATCATAATATTATAAAATTGTGAATCTTATTATTATAAGAAATTAACGAAACATAAATAAAAAAAAAAAAAAAACAATTCCTTGCTAAAACATTCACATGCAATCAAAATATTTAAATTTATATGATCGTTTTCACACATTTGCAGTTAATTTATTTATTATTTATAGTTAATAAGTGTTATTTCATGTCAAAAGCGTGATGTATACCATAGATGTATTCATCAAAATAATTTTATATAAGAACGTTACTTTATTCTTACCAAATACGAAATACCAATAAAATTATACTTATGTTAGAATTATTATAAAATTTTATAGGTTATTAATTTAATGTTATAACTTTGCAGATTATCCGAGAAATTGTGACAAGGTTCGAATATATGTTAAAAAACACCGTGATGATAATTTAGTCAAAAACGCAATTCTTTATACAATTAAAACTAAAAATAGTTTTCTACGCGTCGTATGGCAAATAATTTACATATTAATATATTATTGTGTTAACACTATACACTCAATCATAAATAATTATAAATTACAAACATTATTAATTATAAATTGTATTATACGTATATTATGTTGAATTAGGTATAGGTATGTAAAAATCGGTATAATAAAAACAACAAAAATTATAATATTATAATTATATAGCAAAATGACAAAATAACCTCAATATTATCAATTTTTGTACCTAATAAAATCGTGTCGATGTTTTTCATATACAATAATAATTTATTGTAAACAAATTTATTAATTTGTCATATCAAAGACAACGCGCCATTATTTTCTATATTATAGTCGATTCAATATCTTATCGACACGAAAACTTTGATGAACAGGTTTTAATTTTTATGTAATTATATTTTTCTATCAGGTTAAGTCGGTTTCAGAGCACGAAATTCTATTAAATGCTATATTAAAATATTGTTTTTTTTTATATTATTATTAGATATTATATAAGTTGGCAAGGTCGGACGTCTATCTATTTGGTAGGAAAATCTAAATCGAACACATATTAAAATCTTAGTCCAGTCGCATGAATAGCTTATTTTAAAATAGGTAATTTAAATAATTTTAAAATTAATTTATTAATAATATTATATAGTACGTATTTTATTGGGAATTAGTATAAAATCCGGTTAGGTTAGTATGTATTTTATTAAAAGAACTGAGAAACCCTTATATTTAAACCTTGTTTAAATAAAATATATAAATAATAATAAAAAAATTTAGATGTTATATATTTACGTAATGTTTTTATTATTATTCGTATTTATATTCTAAATATTAAAATATCAAAATATAATAATATTTTACTGTATGAACAAGGATTTATACACTTCATGAAAATATTAAAAAAATTGTAATTTTCACGATAAAATGGATATAAATTTCACGAAGTGGATGCGACATATATAATAGCATATTAGGTAGCTATATTCTACTATTTTAATATTATAAACTATTTTATATAATCGTAATAAGAACAACGTGGAATATAAATTAGGTTAAATATGTAAATGGTGGATTGTAATGTATTGTTAAACGTATAATTTTTTTTTTTTTATAATATGAAAAATTAAAAATAATAATTAAATTAAGTTAATGTAACTGATATGTTAAGATTAGTGAGCAGTTTTTACTTATATTTTCTGTACTGGCGGTCGTTTTTAAATTTTTTTTATCCATATTCTTCGACTTCCTATACCACTTAGGAAAACATTATTGTTATTTGGTAATTTGTTACCAATAACTCTAACCTCGCGAAATCGTTAAAACAAGATAAATTTTATGAGAGTCAAATTTGTTGTTATTTAATAGTTAGTTTCAAATTCTTTATTTTATTTTATTTTAATTGATCGATATAGATTTTCTTTTTTTCTTTCATATTTCGTATGTTTTTTTTTTTTTACTCTATATTATTATCAACGTAATAACTAAAAAGTATATATATTTTTTATACCAAAGATTAAATTTTTTTTTCTTTCTATAAACTATATTATTATAAAATTAATAAAATAAGTAGTAATTAATAATAATTATTAGATATTCGTAAAAAATAAACACCTTTGTGGGCGATAAAAAAATGTAAAGATAACTTTATAAACAACAATATTATATTAGTGTGGTATAGAATAACATCTATGTCTTATTTAGGTATAGGAACGATAGAGAAAGTAAATTATTATTATTAATTACTCCTGCGTCCTACGTTCTACGTATTTACTTGTTAAACAGGAGCAACCAGTTAAGCGTTTAGGTATACTTATTTGTAAAACGTGTATTGATGAAGAAAAACAGCTCAGTCTTGAATTTCGCTAGCTAACGTATTACAAGTGCTACACTAACTGTGCTTACATTAACGATAGATTTTTATTACCTATTAATTAAATATTTTTATATTCTTTAAAAATAGTTTTTGAAATATTCGCAAGCAATTGAACAATGGACGGGAGTAAAGTTAAAAAACGTCATTTACCCTATCCCACGGGTAAGTATATAGTAGTTATACTTTAATAATTATTATTAGGTACCATAAAGCCGGCGACACACTTATGCGAATTTTGGCACAATGTAACAGTTACATGACGTCAAAATACCCGAGTGAGTACAATGTATTACTTGGCCTATATTTGTATAATATCCGCCAGGGGCACTAATAAAAATGCCACCCTTAGATTATTTTTTTTTTATATATAAATGAATTTTTATAATTTATAATTAGATGAATATTTAAATTATTACACCTACAATTACCTCTACAATTATTTTGTATTTAATAAAATTGTACTGTATAGTATAATATATATTAAAAAATGAGTAATATAAATTGTAATGTTGAGTAATGACCTAAAAAACATATTAGGCTTAGGTAATAGGTACCTATTATTATATCACACACAACACTTGTAAATGTGACATCTTGTGGCGTTATAATTAAAGAACAACTGACGGATGGAGAGTGAGCATAATATTTTATCAAAATATGCACATTTAACACCCCGACACACTATATGACACTAATTATTAGATGACGAACACGTACATTCGGGATGCAGTGTTACATTGTACCAGAACGCACAAGTGTGTCCTCGACTTTTAAGTGAAAAGTAAAAAGTAAAAGTTAACAAATGGTTACAGTCGCAGATTATAATATTAAATCTAAATGTCGAATTATGCATGTTTATGAGATTTTCATTTCTAACGTTAGACATATAAATTTCAAAAATTTAACAGCTATTTTTAACTATAATATATAACATTATATAATTATTGGTTGGTATATATATATAATATATTGGTATTAAGTATATGGTAATGAAATTAGAGGAATCTCTAAAATTATAATTAAATCCTCAAAAAAAAAAAAAGTTAAAACCCTCTATGAACTATGAATATAGTCCATTAGTCCCTAGATTTTACCTTCACTATACCTATTGTTTTTTTTTTTTAAATATTTTGATTTATACTAATTACGCGTTGACGCGGACTTACCTTACCTATTGAACGTGCAATGTATTAGGTGTAAACAACAATTGCGATTTACATACGTACAGATAAGTGATAATTACCAATTCATATTATATTGTCTTCGACGTAATGAAACGTTATTAATTATAAATTTATAATTAATAATGTGTTACATAAATTAGCAACCGGTGAGAACAAAATGTAATACCTAATAAAATAAGAATTTGTCACGAATTCCGTTTGGAACGACGAATATACGATCGGCGAGCATGAGGAAATATTTTCTAAAAAAACTGTACACATAATGGTTTGCGGATAGAAATGCATGTTTCTGTTTCGTCGTGGGTAATATTTGAATTTATTACACATTTAAATCACCTGATAACTGATACGTTATATGAATATAAAATAAATTATAAATATTTATTATATTAATTATATTTTAGAAGGACCAATAGGTATTAAGACTTTAAGAGTAAAATTTTAATTATTATTTTACATAGAACAATATTGTAATATTTATGTAAAAGTCGTTTTTTTTATATATATATTTAAATATTAATAACAGTTCTATCTTCTATTACGCTATTGGCACTGTAATTTGAACGTTTTATTTTTATTTTCGTAACTATTGCTTTCCGTTTCTTTATTGCGTGCTAATGTGAACAGACTCATTATTGTATAATAATAAAATATTTAAAAAAAAAATTATTATAATTCCAGTTTTATGAATATTGTAGAGAAACATAAAATAATATTACAAGAAAATTAATTGCCATCTAATAATAAAGGTAGTTAGGTAGCGTTAGTTAAAAAAAAAAAATGTTAATTAAATACATATTTCCACATACACCTACCGTATACGAGTATAATAAAATTATCTAGTTATAATTTAATACTTATTTAGTTCGTTTTTTGTAGTTTATGTGTTTAAAAGTTTTTATTACTTATTATTTCATGGTCATTTAGAAATTCGTTATTAACTATATGTCTATAACATGACCGTGTAATTATAATAATTTATTAATTTTAAACTCATTTTTCCATTAATTCACATTCACTTAAACTAAATATAAAAATAAATTTTATGCTACTTCCAACTTTTTTATTACTACTAATTTTATTTAAAATATAGCAAAAAACATAAAACTTAAACATACCCGCTTACTTCACTAATAAATAACCATAAATAAATATTAATTATTTTCCTTATAAATTATTTCAACTTGAACTTGAATTTGAATTTGAATTTGAATTTGTCAGGTCCATATGCAACAGGATGCATGGAACTCATGACAGAATATTCCCTGGAAGGATGTTTAGCAAGGATATCGTATCCAACAAATATTCCATCTGATCAACTGAATGTATGTATAATTTTAAAAAACAGAAAATATTGTGTGTCTTACCTACATAATTTAAATTAAATAAAACCCAAATCCACAAAAATTTACTTTTATTTAAGAATTTGCTATACCGTCTATATTCCAATATAAAAACATATTCATGAAAAACACTAAAAAATATAATTTAAAGTAATTTTAGAGATAAAATACTCATTATAAAAAAGATAGAGGAAAACATTTCCAAGGGAATCTCATATGCATTTTTCGGAAAATGAATCTAACAAATAGTTACAGAGATTGTGAAAATTGTTTAAAAATTGATAAAATAATGCATTATTTTAACAAGTATTCACTTTTATTATTATTTAACAAAAAATACTGTTAAAACTTAAAATCACCGGCAAACGAAGCTATAATTAATGTTCACACTGGTGCAGTGGTGGGTCAATACCCTGCAGAGTTCACGGGCCCAAATAAATCGCTCTATTTACAAATGGATGAGACGCGTTATACCCAATGGGTATTACAATGAGTATTACAACACAAACGAAAAAAATTATAAAAACAACTCGTTTTTGATTGATTTAAAAGTGCACGAAAAATATTTTATAAAATAATATTCACATTACAGATTCTATTTACGCTCGGAACAAGCTATCCACTCTCGATGATAACGTTTAAACTTTTTACGTTATATTTCGGATAAAAAATTGTCAAAATAAATATTTTTTTTTATAAAAAAAATCTGTTGAAAACACGTGTACACGTTTATTCTAAATGTATTATAGGAATACTCGGATCAATGGATTCCGTGGATTCCGAACGATGTATATAACAGATCATTCGCCAGCATTATCGGTATGCCGTACTTCATACGTAAATACGGTCTAGCGTTGGTCAATCAAAGTAATAACACTAGTTTAAATTATATTTCTTAAATAATTGTAATATTATTAATATTATAATAAATTAATTGATAACGCGAAACCTCACACGTTTCAGCCAACTATTTCATACCGACCATCAGCAACGCACCGTTGTCGGACAAAGAACAATCGTATCCGTTGGTCATATTCTCGCACGGATTCGGGGCGAACAGATTTATTTGTTCGGATTTCTGTAACACGTTAGCTTCGTACGGATTTATCATCGCTTCTATTGAACACAGGTATCTATAATGATTGACAATGATAATGTTGTATTTATAATATTATGATATAAGATAACTGCTGCAGACTATAAAAAAAAGTTTTAAATTTTATATAATATTTATTTTATTTTTTTAAATTACAAAAAAAAAATTTAATAATTTCATCTTTTTAAGAACGCTTTAATGTATTATTGTTATGAAAATAAAATAAATACGATTTTTTTTTTTATCAAAAATTTTAATCTCAATATTATATTTTAGTTGAATTTCTTTTGAAACAATTAAAATGATCAATTGAATAGGTAATATAATTATAAAAAATACCTACTCTATTATTTTATGTGTTTGTGGTGGCGGGGGGAGGAATTCGAGAGTCATATTTTGATAAATAATCATAACACCTAACCTAACCGAATTTTAACTGATTATACGCCTATGGTTATAAATATATAATATACGTATATCCTTAATTATATAGTAGTAATGAGTCCCATTTCTCTAAAGCGGCTAATATTTTGGTAGTTGGCTGTATAATAATTGATTAAAATAAAATTATTGTGATTAAATTAAATTAATTTATATAATATAAAATTATCTTAATTTCTTAAAGTCGTCAAAATTTATGTTGCCATAACGGAAATTTCTAAATACAGCACAGGGTAGTGGGTACCCGACATTCTAATCGATCTGTGACCACTGACCAACAAACAGTAAAATATGAAACAAATATCTGTTACCACAAAATATAATATTTTATATTATAGGAAGTAATAGCATGGTGAATATTACTATTATTGAATTTTTTTTTTTTATGACGACCAAACGAAACGGAACGAAAACAAAATAAAATGTAAAAATATTCGTATACCTACCCGTACAGTTGTATAGTCTCAAGTCTTCGTTAGTTCGTTATAATATTGTGATAAAAAAAATAATAATAATTACTATTATATTACTGATAACAATTATTGGCGTTTTCACAATATTTCGACTGTTTTTTTTTTTTTACGTTTAATACGTTATTAGTTTATTAAAACACGACGTTTCGTTTCAGAGACGAATCGGCAACGACCACGTTCTATTACGATTCTCCAGAAGACGCGAAAAATGACAAACTCACGTGGATTCAACATCAGCCTTTGCTTAAAAGGTATCCTATAGACCATTACACCATAAGAAATAATCAAGTAGGTACCAGACCGCGTTTATATTATAACAATAAATAAAAACGAAATATCGTAGTTTTTCAGCCGCAAGACCGAACGGTTTTATCGCCACGCGAATTTACACAGTCACTACGCAAACTACCCTCGTTTAAAGGACGCGCAGATGCAAACGTAATATTAAATATCTCGTATGTCGTATATTATTATGTACCTATCCCGGAGCTTTTATCGTATTCTTTTTCACGTCATTTAAACACAATTGTTTTCGCATTGCCGGTAAAATCGTTCGAACGGAAAAGCCGCAATCTGATGTATGCTTATAAATTATAATATGTATAATGCATCCGTGGGATGATTTCAAAAATTAAACGCGTCCGGTTTTTTTCCGAACAGATGAAAACGAGATACAAAGAATGTACCAAACTCTTGGATACAATTTTGAAAATAAACGAAGGCTCGCCCATAGAAAACGTGTTCAAGTCGTCGACGTTCGATCTAAACCAATTCAAGGTAACGATAACAAAAAAAAAAAAATGTATTCCATATTAATATTAATATTGCGTTTTATTATTTTATTTTTTTTTTTTTTTTGTTATCAGAATAAAATTGACACGAAAAATATCATTTCGTCGGGATTTTCGTTTGGCGGAGCGACCGCAATGTATTGTGCGGGCCACGACACCCGTTACTGGTTGGTAGTAATATTATAATTAATTACGCGTATCGTAAAAAGTATTATTGACGCATGTTATTATAATATTTATATCAATTATAAACATAATTAATATTCACAAACTATACGATGATAAAAATATAAAAGTAATCAAATATAATAATATTTGTTTAAAATAAAATGACAAAGTATAAATAACGACTTTACGACTTAACCTAACTTTTAATTCGAACTTGCTGGTACGATGTTACTATATATTTATAATTTCCGGAATAACTACCTATATTAAATGCTGGAATACTGGATTAGACCAGTGGTTAATACGTTTAACTTCAAGGTTAGGTTAGGTTAGGTAAGGTAAATTACTTATCTATATTAATATTTTTTTATAGTGCATCTCTTATTCTTGACGGTTGGATGTTCCCGCTGAAATCTGAACCGTTAATGAAAATCGATCATCCTGTGTTGTTCATCAACTCGCACACGTTCAACATACCGCCAAACTTGACTGTGCTTCGCAAGTACATCGAATCGGACGGTAATCGACGGGTCGTCACTTTGAAAAAACCACACACGAAAGTTTCACAGACACGGCCTTCATACACGGCTATTGGTTGGACGTTTTAATGTTGAAAAAAATGGATCCCGAGACGGCGTTAAACCTATTGAGCAGCGTCGCGGTGAAATATTTAGGAGACACAATTGGTTATACACGCACATAATTTTATATTATTATTATCACGGGTGTGGTACGATACGTCGACAGTCATTATATCGAAAGATTGAAATGTCGACAGTCAAAATACTTAAATAAAAAAATGTAGTAATAGGATTATGATAATATAATAATTAAAATTTACAAATATTTATAATGACATACTGTATGCAATGCAACGTAAAAAATATAAAGCTGGAATGTTTAGTGCGATTTTGAAAAACGTTTTGAATTCGTTCTTCACAAAGTTTGTTTTTTTACGGAGTAACAAGTCTATTATTATTTCTGTATTTCTTTTGTCAAAAATGACATTTAAATAACAATTGGTTTGGTTAAATACAATTTATTATATTGTTATCTTTATTCGTACTATGTATACATATTACAATAATAAAAAAAACGGTGAACTTGCATAGTACTTGTTAAAATCACAACTAGAAAAGTCATAAATATTATTATATTATTACCATCGATATTTTGATTTGTTGACGTTTCGTACCTGTCGATATTTTAATTGATCAACGTTTTATACCTATCCACATTTCAATCTGTCGATATAATGATTGTCGACGTTTCGATTACCTCCCATTATCACTATCGCCATAATATTACATACCTAGGTATAGTACTACCTTATATCATATACTATGAATAGAGCCATCATCTAAGTCTATGTAAGTACTCAAATTGATGACAACGTGTTAGAGCCTTGGTTATCATTGTGCAATGTGCATGCACAAAATGATTGATAATAAAATATGTTTACGTTATTATGGTATGTGATTTAAATTTATACAACGTGCGCATAATTTTAACCAATCGAAATAACGCACAAACGACTAGGACTCTAAACATGTTGGCATCAAAAAATCAACATTATGACTTCATTTATGGTATATGATCTAAGAGTACTACGAAATTAAATTCATACAAAACCACAAACTTTTTTTTATAAACTTTTTTTATTCTGCAGGTTATCCGAAAAAATGTGACAAGGCTGATACAATTATCAACGAACACAATGCCGACATAGTCGAAGACGTAATATCCTATACTAAAAAACCTAGAAGATATTTTAAGTTAATACCGTGGTTATAGGTTATTTTTTTTAAAAAAATCACTATGTATTAAAAACTACAATATTCTAGATTCGACTTTAAAATAATATGATATTATTTATTTTGTTTTATTTTTTATTTTTTATATACCTAAGACTTCTAAAAATCATTTGTTCTATATTAGCAAATAGCCAATGCTAATATATATCTCTTGCACACTGTGGTGTAATCAACCTGAATTGTACCTATATTATTATTAAATATAAAAATTATTATTGTATTACAAATAGTTATTCCTAATCAATAATCATTTAATCGTCATGACTCATGATTGTCAAATTCATCAAATTCATCAAATTATAATTTTTATTTCTATTTTTTTTTTTTTTTTTACTTTAATAGTAAATTAATAACAAATAAAATAAATAATTAAGTTAAACATTTAAATATGATAACTTGCAGGGTAGTTTAATCATTATTAAATCTTGTCAACTTATGCCATACAAATAAAAAAAAAGACGAGCTGATACTCCTGCCGCAGGAATATAGTAGGTGTGTCGTGTGTTAATCGTAAATCATTAAATTATTCGTAATATAGTTAC
This sequence comes from Tetraneura akinire, assembly GCA_021307375.1. NCBI lineage: Eukaryota > Metazoa > Arthropoda > Insecta > Hemiptera > Aphididae > Tetraneura > Tetraneura akinire. Next base: position 3,367,815 of record JAIUCT010000020.1, on the reverse strand, counting down.
AAAATTAAATGAAGATGAAGCGGTTAGGTATAACAAAGAAGATCAAATATATCTATTCAAAAATGTGATTGAAAGAAATTTACCGTATACGAGTATATCTATTTTTTCGATTTTAACAGTTTCGATTACCAACTACAAGAACAAGGTGTAGCTGAAGCAATAAATTTATTTGAAAACTGTTAGAAAAGCCGTTTTAACCAAAATTAAAAAACGTCGTTGACAAAAATATTGGATTTAAAAATATAAAGCATTTTAAATTTACTATATGGTAATAATATAAATACTAAGATACTATAGATACTCAAACCATGATTTTGATCTTTTTGAAGACTTTTTAGATAAATATCTCGTGTACATCAACTTCAAATATGCTAAAATTACTTCAGTCGATGTTGAACAATCATTTTTTGAGTACAAGACATTACTCAGCAACAATCGAAGGTCATTTAGGTATATTTGAATGCTTGAGTTTTTCATGTAAAGAAAATAAATAAATAAAATATTCATAGAAATTCAAAGAAGATTTTTATAATTACAATTTTCCAAGTGGCATTATGGATTCTAAAAATCCCAATTACCGGCCTCTAAACGTAAGTTTGCATAGTACATATTTTTGAATTTGCATATCATTTTATGTAAGTGTAGTACGCACAAATGATTATAGTTCCATTACTAGTATTTTTCTTTATTACGACTGACGTCAGTAATTATTATAATATATTGAAACATAATTACTTGCTATATTTGTCGTAATTTGTTAACCTCATCATGAAATATATAAAGATTATAAATATGTATGAAATATATAATTAATATTAATTGTTTTGAATTTTTGACCATACTATTATAGTTTTTTTTTTCTTTTACCAACTATTTGAATATGTTTAAAAAATAAAAAAAAACGAAAAAAGTATTTGTATTTAAAAATTACGGTAAGTATACTTAGTACAAATTAAAATTATTAATATACGTAATTAAATAATTACATTATCAAAATTAATAAAAAATAAAACCCCAAGACTAAATTTTCCAAAAGTTAATTACCTAACTAATTATACAAAATAACAAAACTGAGCAAGTTAATATAATAATATTTTTAACTGAGTTAAGTTAAATAAATTGACATAAATAGGAAAAACTTTACAGTTAATAGTTTATTAAGTATTTTCATGGCTCAGTTAAATTAATAATTAAGTTGACAAAAAAAAAAAATTAAACAATATATTTGTCAAAATCTCAACTACCTACCTACTTTTTTATATAGCTATTCAACATTTAGTAAAAAATATAATTATTATGCAATTTTTCAAATACATTTTATATTAATTATAAATTTATAATATATTATTACGGATTATAATATTAATATAGTGTATATTACTATATTATAATTAAATTTGTTTTATGAACTAAATAATATATTCATGTTTATCGTTTACATTTATATATTTTTATACATGTTTGTAATTTAAAATTTAATTACATCAAATTATTACTATTGTTAGATTACCTCAAACCGTTAAAATAATAAACGTGATCAAAAATCGTATTTGAAAAAATGTATTTATAAATTTATATAAATGCCATTACCAGGAACGAATAACGTGAATGCACCACGTTCTACAAACGCATAATTAAAAAAATATTATACAATTTTTGGTACTTACATTTCAATAGAAAACAAACGAAAAAAAAAATGCATAAATATTAAAATAAACGTTTAAATTGTATATTAATACGAATATATTATATACACTTATATAGCAGGTACATTATTATAACTTACAGACCTTGACAGAATTTACTACCTACCATAACTAAATAAATAATTATTTCCTATTCCTCGTAAAATGATATTTAATAATTAAATCAACAAGAATAATAGTTGGTAGTGGTAACCAATATGCGGTAGTAAAAGAAGTTATTAAGTAATTTATATTAAACACGATCAAAAGTAAATAATAATAATTTTATATTGACGTGTTGTGTGCCTACTCACCGAACTAGGATGACCAGTTAAATACGTACCATATGCATTGTTTATAAACCGTGTAAGACACTAGACTTAAAAATCAAAACTATACCTCAGTCGTCATTTCGATACCAGACGCAAATACGATTACATATGAGATTAATGCAAAATATATTAAAGTACCTACGTGGTTTCGTCGCACTCGCTTTTTTCTACATATAATCGTTTTCAAGTACCAATAAAATAATAATACTGTTAAAAAAATAATTAAACAATATTATTATTAGCTAAACGATATGAAAAATGTCAAAAAACTCCATTTACCGTATCCTACAGGTAAGAATACGAAAAAATAAAATGTTTATTCATAATTTTCATTGGCCCTTTTAATCATTTTTTTTTTTTATATATATATATGTTATACATATACAACTCTATTTATCATATTTTACAGGTAATAATAATTTAAAAAAAAGTTATTTTCATACGTCTTTTGTATATATATTTTTTTTTTTTTATAAAAATTCAAAGGTATTATTCAAAGGTTCATTATTTTTTAAATTATTATTATCTCATACACGTCAACTTTAAATACGACATCATTTTTTTGTGTTTTTATTATTTTTTTTTAATCTAAACAAAAATTAATTGTTCTGGAATTAAATTTCCTAATAGTATTTTTTAATTATAATTTCTATAAATACATATCGGCCTATAATTAAAAATATAAGCGAAATAACGGTTTAAATGTACATTAATTTTTTATTCTGCTTGATTATTTAAAAACATCTACGACTATTCAATATTATAGAAATGAAGAATTTACCTTTATAATTCAATTTTAATTTTTTTAATTTCTAAGAAAAATTATAATTAAAATTTATTGATTTTTGAATCACTTAACCATAAAAATACTAAACAATAATTTTTCATTTAAATTACACTAAATATTTAAATTATTACATATAGATTAACTATAATGATATTTTAATTATATTACACATTTCTCTTATATCTTATCAAATAAAAAAAATTTAATATTTATCCTATAATTTGTTTTTCTTATTTTCTTTACTCTGTGTATATTTTAATAAATAATAAACGTATTTTATTATTATTAATAATTAAAAAATAAATTTAAAATTCTTTATTTAAGCTTCTATAAGTAATATATTATTATAAAAATTGTAAAAACATAAACATATTATACTGATTTAAAAAAAAAAAAAATGAAATCGTCTGATAGGTAGTAGTAACAATACATTGTATTTTATACCATTAATACCTAATTTAAAATAATTTCTTACTGCAATACTATACTTCTTACTTTAATAGTACTCATCAAATTCTTTAATAACATGTAGTCGATCGATTTCTATCATTTCTTTATGAATATGTACCTAATGCAACTAAATTACTTACACGTTCCTGTCCATTTGCACACATCAAATATGATATTTTATGTACCTATATTTTAATATTTATTTATAGGTAATTATAATACTTATACATTATATGTCTATTAGAGTAATTATAGTAGGGTTACAAAAACATAAAATTTCTACGCTATAAAAAAAAAAATGAGCACTACCCCCTATCTTCGCCAATGCTATTAGGTATTTTGTTGTACAGTTGTTTTTATAACGATATATTTAAATTTTGTAAACATTTAATAATCATAACTTTTTTTTATAAATTTATTTGAATTAATATATCAAAATTGTATTTTTAAAAACAGACTAAAGTAGATTATTTTAAAAATATAATAATAATATATTATAATATTATAAAATATTATAAAATTACTTAACATTTTAAAATGAACCGTTTACATTTTAATCTCTATCAATATATTTAATAAATAATTTTTCAATCGCATCGTTTTTAATTTTTTAACATAACCTAACCACTTTTTTAATCTTTTCCGTAATCCACTAATAACAGGTAATATACCTGCACGTTTGTGTTTAAAATTAAGGAAAACCGTAGAAATCAATTTGTATTATGTTGACTTATAAATTATTAAAATAATATTCTCATCACTGAATATTATAGTCAGTGATAATTTATAAGTTTTACATAAAATATTTACATATAGTGTTTAACTGTTTTCATTAACTATATAGGTAGGTACATTTTAATCTATAATGAATCAAAATAAAATGTAAAAAATATTTAATATTATTATTAATATTTTATCAATTAACATAAAACCTCTTTATTATTATTAATAATAATTAATAATAATTTAAACAATAAAAATATTAAAAATCATTATCACATATTAATAATAATAATTGTTATAAATTAATTGGATAAAACATAATAATATCATTGACGCATTAATTTTATAGGTCCGTATGGTACAGGATGTTTAGATTTTATGACAGAATATTCCCCCGAAGGATGTTTTTCGATGATATTTTATCCTACTGATATTCCATCCAATCAATTGAAAGTAAGTATAAACATAAATTAAAATAAAATTGTTTTAAACCTTTTTTTATTTTTGTCATGCGTTAATAATTTATACATCAGAACACTATAAAAAATATACTCAATGACCGATCGATAATAATTATTTTATGTACCTAATTCATTAAAAATATTAATAGGTACCCAATAAATTGAGTAGAAATAATCGCATTATAATATTATAAAATTGCATATACGTATTAAAATAATATTTACATATTGTCTACTTATTATAGATCATAATGGAAATATGCTATGTTTATATAGCCGTGAGCCCGTGACCCATTACCGCCATAATCAAGTTTATTTCCGAATTTATTATCGATTTTATTTTCGACCATAATAAGAATACAATATTATTAGATAATTATTTTTAAATTTTCATTTATAACTTGAAAAATATTTTTTTTATAATATGACACCAACTAACTATAAGTATTAATAAATAATTAATAAGTATTTATAAATTAATAAAACTATTTATTTATATATTTTTTCTTTATACATAATATGATAGGAACAATTATTAAATTTTTTGTCTATACTGTAAAACTGTATCGGATTTCAGATATTATGCAAATATTCACCTAACTACATCAAATCGTGAATAAACCCAACAATAAATATATATTAAATTTTAATCGTTCATTTATTTATTTTATCTTTTATGTTTTATATAAAGCAGAAAAAATAAACTGAAGGTAAAATAAAATGTACACGATTTTAGCAATTTTAGCGGAATAGATAATAAGTTTTTTATAAAAAAAAAACTTTAATTTGGGTTACGCTTAAATAGGCAAAAAACGGAAAGATACGATTTTGAAAAAAAAATCGACCTTTCTCGTTTATTTTATAAATAATTTATGAATTATTAGACCTCTACAGATACACCTTTATTCATATATTTATTTATATCTTATTTGTTATTTCGTATATATAATAAAACTAAATAATACCTATTTATTATTATGATATATTGATGATATTTTTAATTTTTATATAAAAAAAAAAAAACACTTGTAGTTGTATTATAAGTTTAATCGTAAACTTTTCATAATTTAATAATTCAAATTTGATATCGAAATGTTAAATTATTTTCCTAAATCTAAGGTAGGTACAAATTTATAAATTACTCGTTTAATAGATTACATAATCTAATAATTATTTTATAATTCCTATATTTATCAGTGATGTACTAAAATATAATAATTATTATACGTATATTATACATAATATGAAAGGAAAAAACACGTTTTTATTATATATAAAACAAAATAAAATAGACTCAATTAAGTATAATAATATATAACAACTATACACTATAAAAAAAAACCTACTCAAGGTTTTCAATATTGAAATATTTATCTAGGCAACTATTTGTATACACTATATAATAAATAAACAAACGTTATAATATTGAATCATATTATTCGTCGTATAACAAAAAAAAGTTAAGTCTACTTTTAAATTATAATTAGGTATTAATTTAACTATACAAACGCTATTTTTTTGTTTGTTCATTGATTTTAGTATATTACTATATTCTAAAATCAATGTTTTGTTTAATTTTTTATAAGACTTAGTAATTAATTTTAAATTAAATGTAGACTTATAAAATAAAATATCTTTTTATTTGTCATTTACTCTTATTTCGAGGAAATAAATTTGCACATAATATGACAATTCTATTTCTGTATGATTTCTCATTCAGAAATATTGCACTAAACTAATTCGTATTCATTAAACAATCCAGTTTTCTCTTTAATACGAATATGGATATCAAAGCGAATTCTACTTTAGTTGGTTCTGGACGACTGGACGCTGGTTTAATAATGTTTTTGAATAAATTGTCCCTCTGTCAAAAACTAAATATCTACCTACCTAATTATGAAACACTTCCCACTGCATTATTTACAGTAATCATTATAATATCATATGCAACATGTATTTATTTTAATTTTCAAAATAAAGGAAATACGTATATGAGAATACGAGTATTAAGTATAGGGTATAGGTGCATAATTTTAAATATTAAATAATTCCTTTATTATATTTATATCAGATAAGATGGTATTAATTATTGTTATTGTTACTTTTAACAACTAAAACATTTTATCCCACTAAAACATTATATTATTTTCGTTAAGAATACAAATTTTGAATAAATATATTATGACATGAAATAATTTTGATCAACTACAGAAACATTCGGACAAATGGGTTCCATGGTGTCCACATGAAATGTATAATAAAGCTTTTTCTGATGTCATCGGCGTGCCATATTTTATAATTAAATATATTTCGCCATTAACTGGTAAAGGTAATACTTTTATTATATTATATTATTTAATTATTAATAATAATTAATATGTCATTTTTAATATTTAAAAAAATTTTAATCCAATACTTATATCATTTATGATTACTTATATAAATTTAACTTGTCAATCAACTTAAATATAGTTATATGATAATTACATTTTTTGTTTTTTGTTTTTTTATATAAATTAGTGAAATCATTTTACAACCAATTTTTATATAAAGTAGTTAAATTTTCAATATTATTTTTTCCATTTAATAAATGTAAAATTATTATTTTATTAAATTTAAATTAAAAATAATAAAATATTATAAAATCATATACGTTTTTCATATATTTTTAATAATTGAACTAAAAATTATAAAAGTATGTAAAATAACAAAAAAAAGTAGTATATTTTTTTTTATTTAACTGAAATTATGGTATATTATACTGATTACATTTTGCGTTAAATTTTAAGTAAAAATGAAATATAAGTATTTATAATAAATATACTTATTATAATAAAACATGTTTCTTCACATTTAAATTGTAATGTCTGAATATTTATCGTAAAATAAATCTATACAAAATATTGCTATAATATATTAATTGCAAAAATATAAAAAAAAATTTCAGAATATAATTAGACAACAATAATATAATAGTTGGTATTATTTAATATTTACACTTGAGCGAACGAAATTTAACGAAATTTAGCATTTATTTTGTTATTAATTATTATAATATTTATAATTCCTTTGATGATAATAATAATATTACTTATCATCAATATTTTCTAATCGTAATTTTGTTTTCTACTTAAAATTTAGTTTAATTACGAATCGAGTATATAATTTAACAAATGATTTAGTTGACAAACAGTTTTGTTATTCGTTAAAATTATGATCAACATAATAATATTATATTGTATTATATTGTAAAATAGATATAATTATTAAAATATTTGAATTTTTTTAGCGCCATATTTTATACCGACTATTGTTAACGCAACATTGTCGAATAAGGAAAAATCGTATCCATTAATTATATTTTCACACGGATACGCTGCGACGAGATTTGTTTCTTCGAATTTTTGTAACACGTTAGCCTCATACGGATATATAGTTGCTGCTATAGAACACAGGTATTCTATTATGATTTTATTTATTTATTTAAATTATTTTTTTAATTGCTACTATAAAAAAAAAAAAAAAAAAAAAAAAAGGCTAAAAAATCATCAAAACTATACAGAATATTTTTATTATTTCAAAACAAAAATTTATTATCTTAGCATAGGATAATATTATTAACCTTGATTAAAGATAATAATTATATACTGGTTACGATCTAAAATGGACTACTACAACTATAGCGTCATGTATGACGTATGTACATTACTTGTTATACAATATTAAAATATGCCTTCGAGGTATATACTACATACGTAGTAGTATAAATTAGTAAGAGTAATTCACAAAAGTTAATCAATTAGTAAATTAGTTATTTACTATTTAGTAATACATATTATAATTTTTAATAGGTATCATAAATATATTTAAAAAATAATGAATACTCATTAAAATAATTAGTAATTATTAGTTTAAAAAAAGTACTTACCTACCTTTAGTAGTTACATTTTTATAATTATTTTGAATAATATTGAATAAAATCATGAAGATCAATAAATTGTGTAATTTGCATTTGCATTGTTTGAACATACCTATTTATTAATTAAAGGAATAGATTCGTTTTTAAGTATTGACATCTTTTTTTAGTAAATCTAAATAAATAAATATACATACAACATACCTAATATTTTTATATATTATCGTTATGATAAAACTAAGTTCGAAAATTTTCATTATAATAATATCTTGATGATGACATCTCATTAATCCATTATAATTATTTGACATGCTATTCTAGAGACAATTCAGCGGGAACCACATTTTACTACGATTCTCCAGAAAGCGCCGAAGTAGACAACCGCACATGGTTACGACATTATCATTTACACAAAACTGACGGCCATGATCATTTTACTCTGAGGAATAATCAAGTACTTGTACTGCAATATTAAAATATTTAAAATAATAATTTTTACTATAAGTCTATAAACACCTAAATCTAAAAAAGAATGTAACCCGTGAGTTTATATTTTCTTAATATTATATAGATGAAACTCCGGTACAAAGAATGTACCAGACTATTGAATACCATTTTTGATATCAACAAAGGTGTTCCGATAAAAAACGTACTCAATTCGTCGTTTGATCTAGACCAATTTAAGGTAAGAGGTAATGAATAAAATAACTACCTACCATTGTGTTTACTTATATGTAATAATTTATGGTGACCATACGACCTGTTTAAAACGGAATTGTCTTGTTTTTCAACATTGTGTCCCGTTGTCCTGACAAACTTTCGATGGAACGCCTTATTCAATCCCGTTTTTAGACGATTATACCGTTTTAATCCCGTTATCGGTTATCTTAATATATTAATATTATTAAAAAGGTATACCTATTACTATTATTATATGTGGGCAAAAATATAATTTAGACTGTATAATAATGCTTATTACTAATATAATAACATTACAGGCTTTTTAAAACTGTTTTGAAACTAAAATTATAAATAACCAGTATACTTTTCGCGAATCATCGTGTTTCGTGTATCAAGTACCTGGTAGATAGATTATGATAAGCATTGAAACATTACGCATTACACATTATTATACCATTATTTAGGTTTTAGGATAATATACTTAAACCGTGGTATAAAACTAATAACTAATAATAATTAGTAATAACCAAACTCTATACGACCATCATCCTGTTAGACAACATACATGATGCGTCAAAAAAGCACAAATTATTTTCTCATATATTTTTATAATATTTTCGGACAAAAAGTGGAAACGAATTACGTATTTTCATAACAACTAATATATTATTTTGTTAATTTTAGAAAGATAAACCAGAGGATTATTTATATTATAATAATTGTGTTAATAAAATAAAATAAAAGTAATAGTTATTGTTATTATTTTAAATGTGTAAAAATATACAAAATTATTAAAAATAAAATTTTTTTTTCTATTTAGTATTAGTTTGTCCTGTTTTTGTCACATAAATATGGTCACCCTAAATAATTATTGTAATTCGATATTTATATTTTAAAAATCAGAACAGAATTGACACCGAAAAAATAATTATGATGGGATATTCGTTTGGCGGATCGACCGCTATGTATAGTGCTGCAAATGATAGTCGTTATCAGTAAGTGCGTTTAATATTATTCTATAAATAATATTAAAATATAATATAAAAATATAATTTAATTTATCATATAATATTTAAGTAATTTACTAAATTAAATAATGTTTTTTTAAAAAATCTTATGATATTTTTATGTTTTTAATAAAAAATAATTGAAAATCTTTTATTTTTAAACACGAAAATACAAGTATAAAGAAATTAATATTAATATTATTATCTTCGTATACACATAATTTTTCGTAACAAATCTCGTATATTAAGATACCAATAAATAATAATCGTACGAAATACCAATAAATATACATAAACCATTTTTTAATATAATATCGTATACGAGTAGGTATTAATATTCATCTCGTATCGATTAGATACAAAACATCTAAGAATCTATACAAACAAATATAGATTATATAATTTAAATTTATAAATAGATATTAATATATTATTATTTCAAATCAAAATTATTTGTATTTTTTACTTAAATTTCACTATAATACTATGGTTAAAATAAATATTAAAATTACACAAAATAATAATTATTTAAATAATTAATACACAATATAATGATGTTAAATATAACTAATTTTCCATTACCTATATTTGATTAGAGCTTGCGTAATTCTTGACGGATGGATGTTTCCCTTAAAATCGGAGCCCATCCTAAACATTAGTCAGCCAATATTGTTTATCAACTCCCATACGTTTAGCACGCCGTCAAATTTAAATGTTCTCCGAAAATATTTAAATTCCAAAGGGGTTCGACAAATATTCACGTTGAAGAAAACTACTCATGAGAGTCCCACAGACTTGGCTTACATGAATGGTTAATTATTATTTTACTGAAAATAATGGTGATAATACAGTTAATGTCTATTTTAGGTCACTGGTTGGACTTGCACATGTTGGTAAAGATGAATCCCAAAAAAGCTTTAAACTTACAGAACAGTATTACAGTGAGGTTTCTACGAGACACGATCGGTATATAATCGTTTCAACGATTTAATATTAGAAATATTATTAATTATTTTACATATAAATGTATTACCTATTTGTCCACAGGTTATCCAACAACATGTGACAACGCTCAAATATTTATAAAAGAACACAGTGATGATTTCGTGGAGGACGTAATTAGCTATACGAAAAGAGTCAAAAGAAAAATGGGAATGTCTATATAATTCGAAAATTCATGTGTTTATATTATTAACATTATTTTTAAACTCTTAAAGTTTTAATTAAGTACTAAAATTATTTATTTATTTATTTATTTATTTATATATATATATATATATTTTTTTTTTTTTTTTTGTTATTTCATATGGCAATCGGATATAAAATATATGGAAATATAATAAAATAGTGAAAAGGGGTTAGTAACAATATCAATAAAATAGAAATAAAAAACATTAAATAATAACAGAAATCGTATTGTGGTAACATAGATAGTCAATAATTAGGTTTAAAAACAAAGTCAAACATTTGGTTAAACAATTAATTAAGTCAGGGTCTAAATATTGGTTCATAATCGTGGATCTAAATTTTTTATCCACTCTTCAGCCTCCTCCACGGCTTCGTGAAGTCCGTCAATGCCTCCTCCAAATCGTAACAGTGGCATTCTTGTGCGACGTGTCTGACTGTCTGCGCCTGACCACAAGCGCAATCTGGTGAGTCCATCATACCCCATTTATGCATGAGGTAATTTACCCTGCTCCGTCCTCACTCTGTTGAGTATAGTCCATTCTGCCCTCGGGAAATCAAAGCCAGGAACTCTGTGGGTAGGATAATAAAAGTTATTAGATGTTGGTTGCATACTCTATCGTCTGCCCATTTCTCCTTCATTTTCCCTCCACAGACTCCGAAAAGTCCAAGTTTGTTCAAATTGGGGAGAGAACGGATCCCTGCGGAAGTCCATTTTGGAGGTACTTATATTTACTTTTGCTACCATTTAGGCTTTAAAAACTAACTTTCTAACTTTAAACTTTCTATCCGAAAGCATATTATTAATAAGTTGTATCGATGTTTTACATTATTTATTAATTTATTATTATATTAATAATTAATTAAAAATAATTTTATGTTGTTTGTTTATAATTTAAAGGTAAACAATAATTATTTATCTCATGATTAGGTATTATTATTATCACATATCTATTTTCACTTCAATTTAGAGATATTAGAATTGTATTGGCATGATAATCATTTAATTATTATTCTTAATTCTAGGTAATATTAATATTTTAATATTTATAAATCGTATAAGTAATCACACTAAACTACCTATGAATAAATAAATAAATTATAAATTATACCTATATAATAAAAATTCAACAAAGAGCTGATAATATATATGTAGGATACAGTTGTGGAGGGAATTTTTTATATTTTCCTAAAAAATTGACGTAAGACGTAACGGTAGGTACCAAAATTTTGTGAGGTAGGTACATAAAATACCTACCCAATAACATTTTCAAGTCTCTAAGTTCAATATTGCTTGAGTTATCATGAAATCGATTTCCTCAAAATTTCAGTTTTTGTAAAGAATGCCGTATTTTCGTCATTTTTTGGTAGTTTTTCCTACGGGAAAAGTTCAATTTTGAGAAATTCAAAAAATTACCTAAATAAAGTACCAATCGGAATATAATATAATATGAAAATTATTATATTAGGTACTATTATCTAAAATCTAAATATTGACATGTAGATTATGTAAATTATAAACTACACTTACAGTTATGAACCAATTTTGCCTATATATTGCCCCGTTATAATTAATACAATTTTAATTCATATATTTTTAATATGTAAATGTTGCTAAATTTTAATCTAATATATTGTAATATGTATTTTTATAATTTAAACATTTGAATTTATATTTAAAAACAAAACATTCATTATTTTCATACTTATGATAAAAACTTGTCTCATATTCCATAACAGAACAGCCGAACATAACATAATTGCTCATTATTTCAATTCGGAAAATATATTCTAAAAAAATTATAATTTATTAATTATTGTATTATTATTTAATTATAGTTAAAACTTTCTTTTTAAATAGCATTAATATTTATATTTTTAAAACATAAATATTCTTTTTTTGCCATGTTTATGCCAAACCGCTTTTGCATTACTTCCTCCGGGCTACCATGATAACATAAACATACTAACCATCTGAAGTCTAACTTCTATATATTTACATAAACTGTAAAATATTTTGTAGGACTAAAAAGGTAGGAATAATAAAGTTGACAATATTAAAGATTAACATTATTAGTTAACTTATAATATTATAATAAAGCCATATGAATAATTAATATTTTTTTTTTCATTCAGTTATAATCAAACACAGAAAACTTATTAAAATTTATATTTCTAAAATTACACACATAAATAGAATATAAAAAAAATAGTTCGTTTTATCAGTCAAAATTCCACTTAAATAAATAAGTATAATTATTAATTAATATTTAATATTTCATACTTTAATTCTTAAATTACACTAATTAAATAATATATATATAATAACAATATTATAATATAGTTACAAAATTTTAATTATAACAAACTTTATAAAACAATAATCTAGTTTTTTAAAATTAATTTAGTATAAACGTTTAATACAAAAATCAATTTTTATTTATTAATCAAAGTAAAAATTTTATGACATCTAAGTTGTGTAATAAACTCAGATGTAAACAATTTTTCTTTCTCTTCATTTTTTGATTTGCAATTATAGTACATAATAAAAGTTATTCTCACATCAACTCTTGCTAATAAATATGAAGTCTGAAAAGATTAATAGTACATTTTGTTTAATAATTTAATTAATTTTAATTAATTGGTAATTTAGACTAGAAACTTAATCCTATGAGTTTCAATTTCAATAATAAAAATATAATATCAAGTATAAATTATAATTATTTTTAAAAATATTACATATTCACAACTATAAGGTTTCTGGTCCCATTGATTATGGCATTATTTAAATAAAAATATATAATATAAATTTAGTTTGTTTGAAAGTTATTTAAATAATTTTATATTATAATTACTGTAAAAATACCCACATTATCTTCATAAAAGAATTTAATTTTTTCCATTGAATTTTCTTCTTCATTATTTTCTATAATAAACTTTTCTATCAGATCAAGTTTTATTGGACACTAAAATAAAAATAAATAAATAAATAATTATTTTACTAAATATAACATTTTCTATTATTACAAACACTTGCATACCCTTGGAAAACTTAACATTATTTGATATTTAATAGATGGATTTACTGGATCTCTGCGTGAAGGCCAATAACCAGGACCATTATAATCAGGAAGGTCAGTAGTATCAAACACCAACATCACTGACTGACACTCAGACTTTTTTTGTAACAATTGCATTCTAAAAATACATAGATAATCAGTAAATTTTGCAATATTATTATTATTATTATTATTATACATTTTCTACTTATATAACTATTATTATATTATGCTAGATAACTAAATTCCTAATTTAATATCACGTTATGATATATGTGAATAACTATGAACAAAAAATAAAAATAATATTACATCCGATAATAATACATGGCTAGTAATCATGTAATTTTATACTAGGTTACCATCCAATTGTTTAAATATAGTTAGTTAATATAAATAATATAATAATATGTACAACATATTGTACTTACTTGGTGAAAAAATTTATATTGTAGATACTACACAAATTTTTCATATCTGCTAATGATGTTTGTGGGAAAAGTAATCCATAAAAATACAATGTAAATTTTGAAACAGTCATAAGTTTAAACTTTTTAAACCATACAATCAGTGCAGATAACGTATTTTTGTTAGTAAATAATGACCCAAATCTCCAAGTCTATAGATGAAATAAAATATCCAAAGTTATTGTTTAAATCTTAAGTATATAATATTGGGGGGTAATTCGCAAATCAGTGTACAAAACAATGGAAATTTATAGAAAATTTACAGGAAGAGTAATGAAATCTTCAGAATTTGTAAAGTTTTAAGAATTTATAGGAAACCCTTAGGAAATACATAGAAAATCTTTAGAAATTCGAAAATCTAGCATACAATTATTTCCCTACGTGAATTACCCTAGCCGCCACCCAACAATAATATTATCTAGTTAAAATTACAAAATCTGTAAATATTTTAATTAAAACTTTTGTGTAATTTATTTTAACATTTAAATTAATTACTTCTTTGGGCTGATAACATTTTTCCCAATTGAAAATTGCATCACTTGCTGCCTTCATACTAAGTAAAGATTCTAAATAGGTCCAGTTCTCTAATAATGCGTGACACTTGAATAAATGATGCAATCCATCAAGTTCAAACCTATAAAAATATAATTTTATATAAATATGCCTCGTTTTTTAACTTAAGAATTAAAACATTAAATGTAATTAATTATTTTTTGTGTATAAAAATATATTATTCTATTTATTAGAGTTTACTGTAGAATCTTTAATACTCCATCAATGGGTGATGGTTCATTGAATTTATTTTCAATCTTTTCAATGGAATCTGCTAGTTCAGTAAAATTAATCTTAATGTTTAACAACCCAATTTCATAAATTCTATTATAAAATTCAAGAAGCTGAAGTCTGATAGATATGTAGTGCAATAGTGAATTGATCAGATTTAAAATATAGCTATCTTCAACTTCAGATTGGAGTTTTTCCAAATCTTGAAACAAAGTTTTATACACAAAATCAAGGTAGTTCTGCAATACAACATAATATTAACATAAAATTCAAAAAACACAATAATATCTGTCTATTATACCTCGTCTTCTTTTCGCACAGGAGATTTATTTTTTGATGGTTCAAAATTCATATCAGAATAATTCTTTTCGGCCAATGCAAAGTCACATAAAATGTCAAATAACGATTTGGGCCAAAGATAACTTACAAATATTGAACGCTGTTTCTCCTGAAAAATAAATTAATCCAGTAGAATTATTGTAAGGTGTAAGATTTTACCTACCATTTAATTTTGTTATATACGATTCTAATAAAAATTACCATAAAATCTTTTGCTTTATCATAATTGGCTTGTGATAAATTTGTGAAAAAATTACCGACAATTTCTTCGTGAAGCATATTTAGTATTTAAAAAATATTTACTAATTCAGTGAATTCAATCAATCAAAAAGCATTTCGTTTTGACATTAACACAATAATACTAACTCTTTTTTATAAGTCTAAAGAATTACTGAAACTTGTAACCGCTGTGGCTATCACTCATACGTGATTACGAATAATCTATTCTGTGATTACATGATCTTATCACTAGTATGGTGACGGAATGTACAAAGTTGTTCATTTATTTTTTTTTACTAATTTAAAATTTTCAACTTCATGATCTTACGTTAAAGTTAATTTTATTGTATTTTTATAAACACGTATAAATTATATGATTTAAAATTGTTTACTCGTTTGTACATAGTTATTTATATTCGCTTAAATTTTTAGAAATAATTATGTTTTTTAGACGATTAAAACTGTCACACACTCGGTGTTTTTTACCGGCAATTTATTTTAATAAAAATATTCATGATGAGATGGGTACTAAAGATGTAAAAGAGAAAAACGTTGGTGGTTGGCAAGGAGTTGTTAACGCATTTTCTCCCGAGTAAGGACATCGAGTAAATTATTAATATTGAATCAATGATATACGTTCTACGCTGTTTTGTTTGTTAAATATAATATTTTTATGTTCAGTGAAGATGGCAATCCATCAGCAGACGTGAGAGGCATTATATCAACGATATGTTATAGCACTCTGTTGGGTGGAGTATATGGAAGTTTATCGTACAGTAAACGAGCATACTTCGATTTTTTTGAAAAGAACCAATCGACACTATTTCAAAATCAATTTGCAGCTAAAGTTCGTATTAAAATCCAACTTATATTTAATGTTATATTTTAATTATAAATCTATTATGTATTTTATTATATTTTTAAAATAAAACAAATCAATATAGTTCTGAATTAATATTATACTCTACAACATTCTAAACATTCAATTTTAAATAAATAATTGTATAGGTAAGTTAAAATATATTTTTCAAATATATATCAAATAATTTATTAAAAATTTAGTTTTTATGCATTTGTGTTATTATAATAATATACTCTAAAATGACTAATATATTGATTTATTTTATCTTTGAATGAATACATTTATTTATAATAATAGTATATTGATATACTCATATCATTATAATTATCTTATTATTAATTGCAGTCCAAACTTCAAACTCAAGTAACTTTAGCAATGGCTAGAGGTAGTTTTAAATGGGGAATGAGAGTAGCATTGTTCTGCGGTCCTTTTGCGTAAGTAAGAATATTATACATTATAAATTATAACATTGTTTTAATTAGTAATAATTTGAGTATTTACTACATTTATATTAATATAGTTTAAAATACAGTGAAATCGCAAATCAGAATTGTATTAATTTTGTTTTCATTCCTACACTAAAATATATTTTTAAAAAAAAATATATATACTAACTCAGCATTTGAATAACTTGGATATTATAAATTGTAAAAATGAAAATGTGATCTATTAAATCTTATAAGTTTTTTAATGTGGTAAATAGGCAATAAAATATAGGTAGGTATATAGTTCATATACAGTGAAAAAGCATTATATTGTAATCTTCAATAGATCTGAAACGTTAAAATTATCTAAACTCATTGATAAATATAAAATACTAATTAAGTACAATATCAATATTATAATTACCTAATTCACAAATTTAAAATTGTGTATTTCTCTTAATACATTCAACTAATATTAAATATTTACCTTTTGCATGTTAGATACTTAATAAATTTTATATAAATCCTTAGTTCTTACTAAATGGTAGATAATAATTAATAAAAGTATATATATATATATATATATAGATCATATATTTTCTTTGTATTTAATGGAGACAAAAAATGACTTTCCTAAATTTATTAAACACTGTATGTAAGTAAATATATTATGTGTAATGTACATACACTGCATATTTGTATACCTATCTCTATTATCTATTATTCCAGTGTATAAACATTTATTTAAATTTCATTCTACTTCTGTTTTAGGACTTTAGTGACAATTATTAATGCTTACAAACAAAAAGTCTCAATAATCAGTTATGGAATAGCTGGATTATTTGTTGGTGGGTTTGCGAGAATACATATGGGAGTGAAAGGTGCACTTGTGGGTTCAACTTTAGGTAAATTAACCTATATTAATGGTAACATAAATTTTTAAGTTTATGACCAATAGAGTATTTCTAATTTAAAATATTTATTTCAGGCGGTCTATTAGGTATTTTAGTCGGAAGTCTCACTGTATTAATTTTATCATTTACTCCTATAAGTATAGATGATATTAATGATTGGCAAAAGCAATATCAAAGTGAAAGAGATGCGTATGTTTAAAAATTAAATTTGTGTAACTAGTTTATATAATGATATATTTTACAATGTTTATACTTGTTATAGGTATTTTATTAAAGAACAAAAACAATCTATAATATTTCAATACGATAAACCACCTGAATTAGTAGAACATGAAAAAAGGTTACAAACAACTGAGACTGTTACTAATAAATCATAAAATATATCAAGGTATTTATTATATTTACAATTATATATATAATCAATGGTTTAGAAATAAATTGGTATAATTTTTTTCAATATTAGTTTTTTTATGGACATAATATTATGAAATATTTTACGCACAAAAATTCAGGAAATTGGTTTCTAGTATTAGCAATTTATTTTTAATGAAAATACCAATAATAAAATAATATCTTGCTAGAACATCAAATGATTTACCTAAATGAATAGATAGATATTATTTTCTATCGATAAATTGAATTAAAATAATGTAATCAACAGTGGTAACATCATTAAATTCAGATTACTTGATTGAAAACATTTCACAAAAATTTATAAATTATATTTTCATTAAACAGTCATAAAAGAACGGTATGATCATTATAAAAAAATAAAATAATAGAGTTTATTAATTTAGTAAACAAAAAAATAGTACAAAAATATTTTTCTGTTCTTGAAAAATGTTATAAACATTAGTTACACTAATTTTTTTCTATGCCCTCACTCAGGCTTTTATTATATTAATTACAATTTAATATATTCATTTTCAAATTAGTTTTAGATAATGTATATGAATTTAAACCTTTATTAACATTTTCCTATTATAAATACTTTATTAATACTATAACATTTCAATTGATTTATTTCCTAAGTCAATATTGAAATAAAATAAATTTGTGTTAGAACTCGCATTATCTTCAGTGTATAAAAATTGTTTCCCTTTATTACCTTATTTTAAATACTTAATAAAAATTATACAACATAAATTAACTAAGATTTAGTTTTTCACTAATCTATGATAATATTTCAAGATGTATTCCTCTAATTCTAAATTCTAATACAATATCTGATCCATTAATTAAAACCCTTTACAATTTTTATATGATGAATTTAATTATTGATATAGTCAATGTGCATATTAAACAATGAAATTAAAAGAGTGAATGTAAATTTAAATTTAATTTGTTTTATTTAAATTCTAGATTGAATTGTGCTATAAGTTATTGTCCTCAGTTGGTATATCTACCGTTCTACTTCTATTGGTGGTCCATCATCATCTCCACTATAGTTCAAAGTTGCTACTTTAAAAACCTATATATTTTTTTTTTTTGTAGCAAAATATTTAAATTGGATCTAATAGCTTCTATTAAGAAACCACAATGTTTTCTAGAATAACCTACAAACGGATGAATTGTAAACATGTACATATGAATGTTAGTCATTTATTTAAAATAAATAGTGTCATTGTTTTTTCTTAATTTTTATGTTATAATGTTTTTATTTATTTCTGGTTGAACAACATGTCCATCTATTGTTATTATTATAAATAAAATGAATAATTATTGATACTCATTGATATAGGTATCTAATGAATGTGGCATTAGTCTAAAACTATATCAAAATACAAAAAGAAAAAAAAGAGTTTTATATTTTATCATTAATTGTAAGTCCGAATTGCATGCCAAAAAGAAGAGCAATGTTGATTATGAACCGAATTGTGTGCGCATAATTTTTAGGTGATGTCCGAATGGTTTTTTTCAAGACAGGGCTGAATTTCGTGCGAATGTTTTTCGAAACATTTTGAATTGCACGTATACAAATTTGAACAGACGACAGATTACTATATATAATCTATAATTAAAAAATGACGGATGGCTGTGGAAAAAGAAAATTATATTTATGAAGATAAAATTATAACCCTTTGAAGTTTATAGAAAAATTGGCATACAAAAACTTGGCAGTTTAATTTTAATATTTTTCTAATGTATTGTATTAGTTTTGTTTAATATATTGTATTGGTGTTTTGATTGAAAAATAATAATTGAAAATAATAATAAAAATTGCCATAAAATGATTAATTATCAATAACTCAATAAATAATAAATTTGAAAAAAAAATCACATGTCTAACTGGTCTTCATTGCGAAAAACTGTTTATGCAACTCAGTTCTGTCCCTGGAAAACCGCGCAGGCTATTCAACCTAAATAATGGTTTTGGCGCGCGATTCGGAAATGCCCAGTAATTTACATAAATATACTTAACAATATTTTAGTTACTTACTTCAATCATGGGTTTCATCGTATCAACCAACAACAAACACATTATATCTATAATATAATTATTTATATGTTTAACAGCGCTTAAATAAATTATTGAATAATAAAAGTTATACATAAGATAAGTACAAAAAAAGAAACTATGAACAATATTCATCACAATAAATTGTCAAGCTTTACATTTATTTAATTAAAATTTACATTAATATAATATATCACAATGAACTTAACTATACAATAATTTAATCTATAAGTTTATAATATATAATTTATTTAAAAATATACAAATTACTATACACAATATGAATGATGAGCATAACGGTTGACCGACACTGGCCGTAGACGAAACGTAAGCGTGTGCTCCTCCGACAAACGGCCACCATTTTCCAAGCGTTGAAATCATATCAACTCTGCTTCCGTTGTCCGAATCCAAAGTATTGCTATCGGATTCGTTTATGCTTGGATACGACAACAGTCCAACATCCTCGGGATATAAAAACGAAACTAACCCTTTGCCGTTGTAGTTTCCGCACTTTGGGAAACCCGGCGGCGGGGGCGGCATGTCCGAGTCTTCGCCGATTTTGAACACGGTCGCCATGCCCACTTCGACATGAAATTCAATATGACAATGGAACAGCCAATAACCTAAACCGGATGTTTAAATGATTATTTTTTTTTTTTTTCGTTTCTCTGATCATATGCCTAATATTGGATTGACGTTATAGAAGAAGATCTAAATAATCTATAGAGAAGTTGAAGACTAAAAGTTGGAGTTGATAAACACTGCGAGATATAAAGTATAGGACTTAAAGAACATAATCATGCCAGAATCCAGAAGAAGAAGGAAGAGAGAGGATTATTACATAGGTACGTTGTTAGTTTATTACATTTTATAACGACAATTTCGTTAGGCGTAAATTATATTATAAAAATATGTATAGGTAAGTAGGTACTATAGGTATACACACCTGGATTGTCAGCTAAAAATCGTAATATTGTAAATCCCCCGTCCGGTACTGTGACGGTGTCTTTAAGAGGCGCGCTCTTCAGATTTCTCACTATTCGACCTTCTCTATCCATCTTCTCGATTTCTTCTACCGTAGTATGGTTTCCCACTCTTTCCATCGCGACTACTCTGAACGGATGTCCGTGAAAATGGAACGGATGATTCGCGTTATACGTTACACCTTAAAATAAAATAAATAAAATAGTTTTTTTATTTATATATTATACTCGTATAAAACTATATTATTATTATAATAATTCGTCCGTCTCATTAGTATTAATCTCATTAGTACGAATAATAAAATAATCCATGTTACCTTTATCGATTAGGAACAGCTCGACAATTGATCCCAGAGGAACTCTGATGATGTTGGTGCATTCGCAGAATTCCTTTGAACAATCTTTATTTATGTGATCACAACTCATCCACGGTTGTATCATTTCTCTTTGGGACAACAACGGAAATGATTGGAGTTTAAAGGACATTTTGTTGATTTGAGGCGTGTAAACTCGTTCCGACCTGTGCGTGACTGAAACGTTTGAAATGGACATTTTAATTCGTTATTAAAATTGATGCAATAATTGAAAAAAAAACGCGGGGTATTTAAAATGTATAATATTTTTAATATTCGCGTATTAACCTTGTTTGAATCCGTACAACATGGGTTTATGGAAATGTGGATTGTCCAAAGAATAAAAATCGTAAGACATGAATAACGTCACGTCCGGCTTCGTTTCCAATCTGAGATCGTACTTGGGCGGTGTCGCGTCCTCCAGTTCAGACACGGTAGCAGAATCCATTAATCCCGATCCTTTGTTCAACGCGTTTAATTGCTGTAATATCGTTTCGAGTATAATATTAGTAGATTACACAAAAATACAAACGAGTCAATGTGTTATGGAACACGGTAAAAATATATCGTGTGAAAAACGTTTAAATAAATTCGTTCTCGTTATATTTACAATTCCGGTATGAAGTGTGTTGTCATATGTAGGCACGCCTTTCGGTTCTTCGTTTTCCGCTCCATCGTAGTGCAGAATTGATACTTCAAAAGCCTTCGTGAACCGTTCGTCGCAATCCATTAAACCTTTGAATCGCATCCAATAGTTTCCGACTTCGGCCGTAGCGTCCACTATGAAGTCCCAACGTTCTCCGGCATAGCTTACGAACGAATCGACTATAAACAATATTAATCAAGAATAGGTACATAATATTATTATAACGTTATTATTAATCGTTTAAATCGACATTAATTTTGATAATTATTTTATTATTATTATTTATTATTATCAAACGTATAGGCAAATATATGTTTATGACATTCACCTACTACTGGTTGCACATTATATCCGTCTGTCGCAATCATCGTAAACGTATGATTATCGATGCTCATCGAAATCGGACAATTCAAGAATCCGGCGTTGATTAGTCTAAATCTGTATCGTTTGCCCTAAACAATAAGAAGACAAATCATTACCAAACAAATATATTATACGTATTTCAAAGATTGCATTTGCGGTTTTAATTTCAAAGACGATAAATGTATGTTTTCCAATCGGGTTTTATCCTCTCGTATTCAAACATTTCAAACTGACTTTACTTATGAAAATGACAATTATATAATGTTATTCTATATTCTGTTATTTCTATTTATTTTATTCATTTTTTTGATATGAAAAACTATAACCTACTACAAGAATATAATAAGTAGACAAGTGCCCATATGCACACTGAACCGATTTTTTTTAATTTTATAATAATTATATTAATATTTTGATTTACTATTAGGTAGGTATTACCCACCCTTTTATATAGGTACGTAAGATTATACTTTCAAAGAAATGTGCTTACTTAAATAATAAACTGTTTTATTAATATACGGTTTTTATACTCACCCTGGTAACGTTAAACTGAGACAGTGGCGTGCGATAACCGTCATGGAAAACTTTGTACCGACCGTGACCATTGATCAATATGCTCTCGGGTTTGTTGTTTCCCGAACCGTGGTAATGGGCGAGGAACTTGCGGATGCCCAGCTCGTGCAGCCAGTCCGTGACGGTGATCACGTGTACGTCCACGTCATACATATCCCGGTGCACGTCTCGTTCTTTTGGCGCGCGCACTATGAACGACCCGAAAGCGCCGTCACCGCGCTGACACCCGGAGTGCGAGTGCCAGAAGTGCGTGCCCTCGTTGTCTGCCAAGTACACGTAACGGAACGAACTGTGCGGCGGCACCGGGCACTGCGTCACGTAGGGGACGCCATCCATGTACGGCGAGTTACGTTGATGGTGTCCGTGCCAATGGATGGACGTTGACTCCTCCATCATGGCGTTTTCCACATCCACCACAATCTTGTCGCCGAGACATACCTGTGCATTAATATCAACATTATAATATAATAATATTTAAAATATTCTTCGCGTATTAATTAAGTTATTAGGTATATATTATAGGTACCTATTCATTTTAATTGCAGGAATACAATTATAAAAATTAGATTATTTTTTTTTTAAATTAATTTTTTTCCTAGTGGCGGAATTGAGAAAAAATTCCTGGATAGCACATATTGGTGGAGATATAGCATTTAATAAAACCAAAAGAAAAACGAACTAAAAATGGGACATAAAAAAAAAAAAAGAAAATAATAATTACCTACAACAATAATATTGGTTTGGTAATTATTATTATAAAATAAAAAAAATAATAAAAAAAAATCGCATTATTTATTTAATGAATATAATGATTATTACTCCCTTCTCGATTTACGTCTATGTCCTTAGTGCACAGGAATTGATGTCGCCTGCAAAGGATACATATTTTTAAAATAAAAATTCTTTCAAAGTTTCTCATTAAAAGATTATAGAAAGAATAATATAATAATAATATATAAACCATTGACATTCCGCTGAAACGGGTAATAATAAAAAATAACATAAAACGGGCAAATGACGTTTATGAGTAACGTCTAAATTTATAAATTTCGAAAGTTCAATTTATATTCAAGCACAACGAATAACTACCATTTTCATCATGTAGACCGCAATAATAATATCCATTATCATTATGCATAAAATAAATAATTATATGTCTTAAAATGTAACTTTTTAAGAAAAAGTTTTCATGCGTTTTGTGTTATTTTAAGTGGAATAAAAAGCAAAAAAATTATATTTTTAAATGTATTTCACATAATTACATCTGCATAATAATAAAATATCTGTTAATAACTCTAATAGGTATAGTGGTATAGACGTATAGTATATACGAATACATTATATAAGTATCGAGTATATTGATTTATAAGATATTTATAGACGTTATTATTATGCTTATATAACTATGATTCCTAGGTCGTGCGTAGACCATATTTGTACATATAAATGATTAAATGTATAAATATATATTTTAATTATATAGGCATAGCATTAATGTAAATATTGTTTTAATTCCGGCGAAAAAAAAAAAAGAACTACGCATTTCGGTATTTCATCATCATCTCGATCACTTAATTTCCATTCAAATTTAGCATAGTCAAATAATATAATATATATAAATCATTTTTGATCGTAAACAATATTTTTCTTTATATATATTATACATTATAAAATATTATATTGTGCACGATCATTATATGTCAATATTTTCTTCTTCGAATCCGCTTACGTTTATCTGACTGTATTGACTGCGTATACGCTTATATTCGTATAAAACGTTAAAAAATCATTCGAAAAATTAAATTGCTAATTCCTAAAATTGATTTATTTTCAATTTAATATTATTTTTATTATTTTTATCTTAAATATTGTTGTATTAGGTAATCACGTAATTTTTTTTTAAATACTGTTTTATTTCTGTTTCACTTATTTATATCTGTTCTAAAAACCGTTCAAATAAATAAAATTAATAAATACCTAGCTTCGAGTCTTAAATTTTGTTTAAATTTCAATGACAAATCACCGTTTTTATGTAGTTTTCTTATCATATTTACATAGGTACTATATTATACGTTTATTTTCGAGTAAAAAATCGAATCCTGCCGTCGTCTCAGATAGAAATTTATAGATTTCGGGAGGATTGTTATTGAAAATAACGTCTAATATCTGCGACGTTTGCATGTTTTAATTATGTAATCTTAATACATAATATAGAATGGAAAACATTAATTATTATTTGCGAAAGTAATAGGTACGACATTATACGTGTACACGTAGGCAATTATAACACCGTTCATCCTACGCATGAAAATCTGTTGAAGTTTCCAGCGTATATATTATCCGCGTGCTCGAATTGATCAAGGACGTTATCTGCAGGTACGTATTTCCTTATATTATTATTATTATTATTTTTTTTCGCTGCGGTCACGAGATCCAAACCGAAAAATCCCAATTACTAATCGTAAAATTATACTGCGTGACTATTGTAAAACGCGTCAAAACAACATGTAATATTTAATTAGTATACAATTTACGAGTGTTTATTGCTTATACATTCTGACTATTGTGAAATCAGATTAATCGTGTATATTCCCGTATCCTATACGTTTGAAAATACGTCGTATTATATTATATTGAATATTGATATAATAATTTATTATAATACGTCTATCCAGTCCATCAAATTTATCTTTTTTTTTTTTTTTTTTTTTTTTCTGTACCCTTTTTCATTATCTTTTAAAACATTATTTAACGAAATATATTTAAATACGATTATTTTACGATTATATTGAGTATCCATTTAAAAACAATTTTTTCTATATAATGACGTATCTATAATAAAGAGTTTATAAAATACTATACGTTATATTAATATTTATTATATTATGTTTTATTGTTTTATACCTAAGGGTATAATATTTTTATATTGTTTCACCCATGGCGAAATCCATTGGGCAACGTACCTACACAATAATATTATTAATTTTAATATTAGACGGGTCATAATAAATATGATTATTCCATACTTGTATGGAGGGTCCCGGTAGACTCCTGTTGATGACGATTATCGGTTTCTCCACGCCGTCTGCCGGCACGCAATCGGGTCTGTAACAATCGGTCAAGTTGTACGGACAATCGTAGCACGCCTTGCTCATCGTGTAGTACCATTCCACTTTGAAACGGTATTCGCACGTTTTCGGCGGTTCGCCCGAGCGACATTCCCTCTGGCAAGGATGGACACTTTGCCCGTGCACCGCGGCCGCGACCAGACGATGGTGAACACACCACGACGAAAAGGTGAATAACAGCGTTACGATTGCGCGTTGTGATATCATTTTTCCTCCTTTTTCATCTCATCAATCGATAAGATTCGTAAACTCTATATGTGTATTATACGCAGGTTAAGTATGGGTATAAATTATAATACGATAATCCGCTGAAACAAAAACACGTCGATATTAAATTTATTTTTTAATCTGATTTTATTAATTAATACATTTTAGCACAACAATAATTGTTCGTCGTAAAAATGATCGTATTGTTAGAATAAAATTATTTTAAATAAATGTTATTATTTTGTATCGCGAAATTTCGTCAGATCCGCTTATATAGATAGATACCAATCTCGTTTAATATCTTTGATTGATAACGATTTTGGGGAGGGGGAAAAAATCAAAAAGACGTTTTTGAATTATAACTTTACCTGTACTCGTATTCTATTAATTTACTATAATTAGTATATTATTATGAATTACGTTTAATGAGAAATTATAAGCGATTTTTTACATATAATTATTATTATTACATTTTTTTTTTTATAATGAACACAACGCTATTGTTGCAATCGTCCTTATTATTTTCACGTGTACGCTATTAATTATTATAATGCGCGCTATTATATTTTATAATATAAATAAATATATATTATATGTTACCATATATATACGCATTTTTAATGATATTTTAAAAATATTAATTTATAATATATGTCATATTATCGTAAAATCATTCCATTTTCATATCTAAAAGTGACAAAATATTCGCTAATTTTTTACTAAATTCCAATAGATAATTACTTAATTATTATATTCTTTCAATTTATAATATACTTCGGATAACAATAGTCTGTGTAACATAATATTATTATTATTAACACTCCACAGTACGTATAGCATAATGAGGATTATTATTATTGTTATTATAATTAAACTTTAGGTGTTAGTTAATAATTATATTATCTATCTAACAAAAAGTACTAAATTAAATATTAATTTTTTTTTTTTTTTTTTTAATGTGTATCTGCAATAATCACACGTGTATATTTTATTAACAGTTTTTGACCTTCGGATACTTAAATATTTAAACCTATAATTTATCTATACAATTATTAAAAAAATATTAATAATACATCGGTACGTAATATTTTTAGCATAATTATAAATTATAATAAATTTATTCGTCGTACATATTTTAATATTGATAATTAATTGGAATATATACAATAGGTATATTATGCATATTATATAGTATGAGATTCTGAGAACAATAACCCGCCGAATGATATTTGCTTTGGATAAAAATAGATACCATTTTTGAAGAAAAAAACATAACACCATCGAATATTATAATATTATATTTTAAAGGATTTAAAGAAATTATAAAAATATTATGCAAACGCATAATTTCTTATACGCAGTGGCGTATTTTGAACAAAATTCTAAGGGGGTCCAAAATATTTCCCCTATATATTAATCAATAAATTATAAATTTACTAAATAAGAATAACAAAATTGATATAAATGTAATATACAAAATAAGGATCATTGCAGTGGTTCTTGTGGGGGGTCCACACCCTTGGACACCCACCGTAATTACGTCACTGATTACACTTCAATTTGTTTTTAAAATTTAATAATATAATAATATATGAGTAATAATAATTATAAGAGTAATTAATACACTGAGCATGTTTAGTAAATTTGTATTATATACTATACGTATTTTTAAAAAACATATTATCCCCATAAACATTTATCTGATTCATAAGTATTTAAGTAGATATATTATTTAATTTGTTTTTTACCCATATATTTTATAATATACTATAAAAATAAAAAAATAAAGTAATAATAAATTATTATTTACAAGTAAGTATAATTTAATATAATAATATGTACAGTATGTAGCTTCTTTATTACGATGCATACGTCATAGATAAATAATTGTACTTACAATTTCAAATTTATATACGGATATAATAAAAAATGTGCACGTTTTAATGTAGACTTATCGTGAAATAAAAACCAGTTTTTATTCGCATAGATGAAGTACACATAACCTGTATAAATATAGAAAAATCAGCCTGTGGTTAAAACGATGAGTCGGTAGGAATCGCAAAAATTCGCTTTGGAAAATACGCATATTTTGTTGTATTATATTTCTTTAGGGTAATAATTAATATTTTGAAATTCATTTCCTAAAGTATGCAATTATAAATATCTAATACGTACTCGAGCAGTTTATTTAACTTCTTATTAAGTATATTAACTTCTTTTTGTGTATACTTTCTACGTGTATACTGTTTATAAATTTAATGCTTAAATAATTATAATGTAAAATTATTATTGTACATTCATATATTATACCTATGTATAGGTATGTACACTTTGTTAATATCACAATATAGATAACCTATATGATATTAATATAGTTAGGATAATATTAGATGTTTCTTTTGGTAATTAGTTACAAGTTTAGTCTTTATAATCCGGAAAATAACAAAAAAAATTTTAGTAATTATTTTAATTAATTAAATTACATAAAATATATTTCATATCAGGTACATTCGCCATACCTATAATTTCAAGAATATAGATAACAGCAGTTACAGTACATGTGATGTTTATTAAATTCAAGGTATTTTTGTCATATACATCAGTTTTTACTGCGTATACTTAAAAAAACTTTTTTTTATTATTATTAAAATCTAATTATATAAAAGACCAACATCAAGTTTTAAATGCAAAATAAAACTATGAAGGTTACAAAATATACTGAAAATGCAATTAAAATATCCATCATGATTATTTTATCTTTATATACGAATATTATAATCGAGTATATCATATGGTGATTTATTTAATTTTATGTTTTTGTTTAAACATATTTTAAATTGTCACATAAAACAATATTTCACTGAAACAGAACTGAAGTAATATTTTTTTTAAAAATAATTCTGTATAAATATAAAAAAAAATTATATTTTTTTAGCCTGTCAACAATTATAAAAAAAAAAAAAAATGTATTCGTTTGCCGTGTCTCGTATAACAGTACTTTCATAGAAATAAAAATTCTTCAATATATTTTTTTTTTATTTTAAAATAGTCATTGCTATTATTTTTTTACCGTTTTCGACTTTCATCACGTTTCTCATGAAAATACCACAAAATATATGTACATTCAGACTTACAACTAGACATAATATAAAGACTTGTATTACGAGTATATACGGTTAGTAAGTGTTAATAATTCAGCCTCAACTTATAAAGTTTACCTTTTATCCGTTTTTCGAAAATAATAATAAATACAATGTATACATTATGAAGGTGTAAACGTATAATATGCTTTATTTAAGTAAGACTATACAGAGTCTGAACATTTTTCGAATCGATCGAATATCCTGTACACGTATTAAATACCTACAACTCTGTAAGATTTCGAAGTAAATTTACAATAATTATTTGAATTATGGTAATATAAATTAATTTAGGATCTACTGTAGGTAGTAGGTACTATATTGTATTTTACGACTCTATTATGTAAACATCACGTGGTTTGGATCGAATAATCAATAATATTATGAATTACGATAATCGAAAGAAAGAAAATGCTTAATTTTTTAATCGCGTTACACGTCGACTCGAATATAAAAAAAAAAAAAAAAAAAAAAAAAATATGACATTAACATTTAAAACTTGTTATTATAACACATATCATTATTGATATCTGTACACTTTAATATTATATAAAAATGATTATATTATAGCTCTTACCTGTATATTATTATATAGCTGTACAATTCGAATCGCTGGCAAAGACGAACTTATTCGCACACTCGGTTTAATCTGCGAACGATTAGGAGCAGCGTTCGCGGACACTATCGGCGATGATAATAATAATAATAATAATATTATTATTAAGCCGGTCGACGATCGACTATTGTTGATGTTCGTTTTCAAGATCTGCGATGTGTTGGTTCGTGAAATATACGCTGCTACTTATAGGGATGCCCTTGATGCAAGTGATCCGCTAAAACCCGAAACGTACACACACGTATTGTAGTATTTCATGTGTATATAATAATATATTATAAGTATAGTTTATAATAATATACAATAATAATATTGTCCGTTAAATGTGTATTTCCGCGAGGTAGGGGAAATCGTTACCTTTATAGTGTCTGGTGGGTAAATACTAAATACTAAATTCGATCTCGTGACGTAGTCATTGAAATTAGCATAATAATATTATAATATTTATAAGAAGTACCTGTATATTATCATGTATATTATAATATACGAATCCGTTTTAACGAACTGAGTCTGGTTATACCTATTATACCCATAGTCACCGCTGATTATATACCTAGAATATCTCTATACTCGTATCGTATGTGTTATACACGCGTATAAAATTTTCGTGAAAAACGTCTTCCTACTTCTTATAATCCTATCTATTTGTAACATCAATGGAAATCAAATTGATGAAAATCAATGTAATTTAAGTTTTAAAATTTCTTCGTATTACATATAATATTATATGGTTTAATGTTTAAACAATCGTTTTACTGCACAAACAAATTATATATACGCACCATCTACTATATTATATACTTATATATTGTATTATTGCCCTCGCGGCTTTGTCTATTTTTATGTATAACACCAAAAATATACCTATTACAAAATACCGAATGGTATTTCGTAATCTTCTAATAAACACTTAACTGAAATCATTAGGCTTTATAGTTTATACCATTAGTTGTTATATGATGGTTATATCTTATAATTATATCTATTTACGAAATGGAAAAGAAGGTTATTTAATTATATATTTTCAATTATAATTGTATTGTTTCTATATGATGATTCTATGTGATATTATAATGCGTTCTAAATACATTTTTCATAAGTATATATTTGTTAATTTCGCTGAAATATCGAGAGAAATTCAATCATTCTATATTATATTTATGACTCTGCAGATCATTGCTTTGTACTAAACGAGAATGTATTACTCGTATATTACTACAATATCGATTATCGCAGCCCAAAAATGATACAATTTGTTATCTATATTCAAATCGAATAGTTAATTTTTATCATTCGCGAAACGTGATAAATTAAATAGGTACAATTATAAAATATATGCCTATTATTATGCCTAGACACAGTAACGCGTAACATTGATGAATCTTTTCCCTTTCACTTAAAAAATTTCGTTTTATCTCGCTAATTTAATTATAATAATCGTATTATACAACGATTATTAGGTAGGTATATTATATTGGGATTTTATATCTGTATTTATTATCACCGTTAAAGAATCTGTTATTAAAAAAAAAAAAAACACACACACACATATAAATATTTTACTGATATTTTTTTACGACCGTATAGACACGTATGGTGTATATTATAAAATTATGAAGACCGTGACATTTTTTTAAACGTACATTAATTATAAATTATTATTAATAAAAAAAAAAAATAAATAAATATAATAAAACACTCGAGGACGTCAACAACCTATAGCAAATGAACTCTTCCAATAAGAAAAGTAAAATTTCACGTAAACGATGACGATCAAATACACACACAACAGGTGTAATGTTTGTACAAAATAATCCCCTGGATAACGCGTAAAATTAAGATTTTTGAATGCTGTTTTTTAAAAAAAAAAATTACAAGTGAGGTTATAATATTAATTTTATTACCTTTTTTTAAATTTGAACATATCATAAAAAATTAAAATAATTAACTTTTTACTTTTAATGTTTTGTGAAATTTGAAGGTTTTTTAGGTAAATTTGTATAGGTAATATAGATATTATTTCTGACATCATTATTTGTTATAATTTATACGTTTTTCATTTTTATAATAATATGCAAAATTTGTTTCATGAATATGGAATATCATTAATTTATTATAATGAAATTAATATTATACTAATTAGTATTTTTTTTTCGATTAATTATCGTTTTATCACAAATAATGCCGTTAGAAATATCATTTATTTTAATATCTTCAAATTTCACATAACACATTAGGTAAATGAAAAGTTATTTATTTTTATTTTTTATGATATTTTTATTTTGTTTTAATATAAAAAAGTTATAAAATCAATATTATTATAGTTAGGTAACTAACAAAAAATAAAAAATGAATAAAAAAAAACCGTATTAAAAAATCTTAACTTTTCATCACAGAGATATTACAACGATTAAATAGATCTGGGGAATTCTGTACACATAACATATGTATCGATTTAAGATTTTGAAGAATTACAAACGTATTACGAGCTACAATACAATCATTCTGTATATTATCATTACGCATAATATATCATAAAAAAAAAAAATTCGTCGTCTAACGTGTCGGACGACGGCAATGAGATCATGAATCTGTCCTGGGGTTTTCAAGGGTAATAATATTGTTATATCGACACATTCTCCCGAAGTCACGTGGTTTCATTTTAATAATCGCGACGTGTTGTCGGTCCGTTCGACGCGTTTATGCAAATACAAAATATAATAAATTATGATATTGATTTTTCAATATAAATAATATAATTATATAATAATACGTGTATAATATTGTACTTAGGTGTACACATCGTCGGGATTCGAATACGAAACACACGCGATAATCGAGTCATGTGCGCGAATCTGTGTGATATGTGGATCAGATGAATAATATAATATATTATTATATTTTTATGATAATGTTCCGTATTCGAACAGTATACAGGAAGTAGAAACGTATACAATATTTTATGATATATATATATATATTATAATATTATATAGGTGGTATAACTTCCTATACTGCGGGCCATTTTACGCAACCTTTAAAAATGTAAACCCAACAATGATTCCCAGAAACATTTGCTCGGAGCAAGGGCTCGTATATATACGAATCCTTCCGAGCGCTGCAAGTGTAACGTATATTAAACGAAAAAAGAGACATATAGTCGTCATTGACGTTACACATTGTAATATGACAATCGAGCAGCATCGTAATAATATAATAATTATATCAATATTTACTCGTATAAACAATAATTTTATGACTTATATTTAACTACAATATAATTTTTTTACAAAATCGCCTTTTTGCACCATTTTTTTAATTTTTTTTTATTTTTTAGGCGTTTTTATTCATAAATAATATTCATTTAAATATCAAATATACTTAATCAAGAAAATGTTGACATATAGGTACGTATAATTCTATATAAAGACATTGAAACGTATAATGTAGATCGAATTTAGAAATTATTGTTGCATTACGCAATTTAAAAACATCGAGATTGTACTATGAACTTCTACTATATATGATTACAAATTTATATAAACGATTATAAATCTGAAATCAAAGTATAAAATATAATATTGCAATTCGTAGAGAATTTTCGATTTGCGGAACGAGGAGCAAAGCTGCGAGTGCCAAACACACACACACAACACTTGCCAATCCAAAAATATGTGCGAATAAATAAATAACAATAATTTACGAACAAACAAAAATATTCATATTGAATTTCACAGAAATAGCGAATTCGGTCTTAAAAATAAAATATTCATACTAAATAAATGTATAAAAATCTAAAAAAAAAAAAAATTATGAATTCGATATTAAATCATAAATTATTCGCAATTTTTACAAAACAGATGTATTAGGTAGGTACTTCTATGAATATAAATGTATTCATAGAATTAACATTCTTGTTTTATCTAACCCTAATCGTCCGTGACGTTATACGTTAAGAAATATATTTTAAATTATGAATTAATAAATTTAAAAATTGCAATAATAATAATAATTAATAATTATAATGATTAGTCCTACAATTATTATTATTATAGTATATAATTAATTATAGCGCAATTGATTAAAATCTTTTTAGAATATTATTCAAGTACAATAATTTCAAATAAATGTTGACCGAAGTTAATAATCAAACGAACAAAATGTTTAAAACGATCGAATCGATTGAAATTTTACCGAGAATCTATAGATTTCAATCGGATTTATATAATAATTTCATAACGAATACATATTCATTAATCTCTGACCGTACGTTTAAAAGAATCGTAACTATATATCATAATTCATAATATTATAATCTATCATTATTCAGGGACATTCGTTGTATTTAAATAATATTGAAATGTTTCAATAATTATTATATAATATAAAAGACATCTGTGACTTACCTTACCTTACAGGTATTGAATTTAATTAAAATATAATAATCGTTTTGATCTGAAAAAAATTTGAAAATATATTATAAAAAAAAAAAAAAATATATCCATTATATTTATAGTTATATTATTGTTAACTCAGCATAAAACTTGTAAGTAAGTATAGGTACAGAATTCGAACAAATCTACGTATAAACATACGTAATTATATTTTACGTTTTTTTTTTTTTTTTTTTTTTTGCATATATTGACACACATTTTTTTTAAAATAAAAACAATGAATAACTCGTTATTTCATAGGAGGTAAACATATAAAAAAAAAATTAATCGTATTTGCGACGTGCATTAGCGCACGTCGCGAAAAATGCAAATAAATAATAATAATAATAATAATAATAATAATAATAATAATAATAATAATAATAATAATAATAATAATATTGTAAAAAATGTTGATGGTTTTTTTTCTTAACAGTGAATCATCGCCCATAATAATTATAATATAGTATTTGGTAATTCCGGCAACTATATTAAATTTGCCTACGGGAACTTGGCACGGATTATTATTTTGATTTTATTTTTTCATCAACGAGTACGACCATTTTCAAGTGTGACGTGTTGGTGCAAGTATAGCGAAGTATACCTGCGAAGGCACACGTATACACTGTACAGGGTGATTAGAATCTCATTGCATATATAATATATTATAATATGTACATATAAAAAAATAAGGAAATCGTTAAACGGCTATTTACTCTAACTTTTTCTATAACATGAATTTCCGATCTCACTCTGTAGACACAATAATAATTACCCACTCATTTTACATAAACGTTTCGTATTTTCGTCCGGTTCTACGATGATTTATAATTTATTATTATACTTAATACATACACGTTTTATAATAATAATAATAATTTTAATATACAATATTTTAATATAATATTGTATACGTCGTATATGAAAATGTTATTATTATGTTTACCTGCATAATAATAATATGCGTGTTAGGACATATTTTATTATCGTGCACAGGATTGCATTGAAGGTCAATGCGCCTGATTAACGTGTTTAGCACTTGGGTCAGTATTATAAAAGTGCAAACGTAATATATTAATTATGCACAATAAAAATAATTAATAATTACAATAATTTCTATACTGACGTGTAGTAGCGTGTAAAATAATATTATATAGATATTATTTTATATTCATGTGAAAATGAAAAATGTCGTGTTTCTCGTTCTGCACTCGATGGTTTTCTACACGTAAACGTAACAGACTAACAAGTAAGAACTAGGAAGTAACAAGTACACCAGTGGCGCAACTAGCACTAAAATCTACGGGGCTACAGACCCACATTTAAATACCAAAAAACAATTAGTAAAACATAAGGCTTTCTTTCATCTGGTAAATAATAAATATCAAAAATACATTTTTATTTATTATTCAAGTTTCATTTTTATTTTATTTTCTCTATTCCATAAATATTTCTAAAAAAATTTGTGGATTAAAAATTATAATATTATCTTTTTTTTATAGATAAAT
Source organism: Tetraneura akinire (assembly GCA_021307375.1). Lineage (NCBI taxonomy): Eukaryota > Metazoa > Arthropoda > Insecta > Hemiptera > Aphididae > Tetraneura > Tetraneura akinire. The sequence continues at coordinate 3,331,112 of JAIUCT010000020.1, read as the reverse complement.
AATTATTTATTATATTTATTTAAACTACTATAAATTTTAGTATATTATATATATTTTACTATAAATTTCAATATAAATTTTATCATTTATTTTGCGGGGCATACATTTATTATTATTTATTTTTAGTAATTTTTGAAGGCTAAGCCCTCCAGCCACCCTAATTGCGCTTATGAGGTACACCGTACACGTATGACCATTTCAACGTTCTTACAAATAAAATAATAAATTATTGTTTACTGATCATTCATCGGTATTGTCCATGTAAATATTTTCGATTGTTAAGAATATTCCAATAAACTGATTATAATATTTGTTATTATTTGTACATCGAAATAATGTACCTAATGTATATAATTTTGGAAAATTTTTGAAACACGAGTAATATATTCGAATGTAATGTAATTTAATAATATTATATTCGCCAATCAATAATAATATTGATAACAATAAACATAAACATATAATAGGTGCTATAACTAGCTACTAGCAATATTGTTATAAACAATTATTATACCTACTTTATACTATAAATATACAATATTCTATTACAAAATAGTACCTATATTAATTTGTATTAGTACGATAATTATATTAGGCATATGATTATTAATAATGTGATTTATTTTATTAATTTCGATTCCAATTAATTAATAATTATTGTATTATTGTCATTATGAAATTTAAATCTGTTTAAATTTTAAAAATCGCTCGTATCATCGTAATAGACAATAGTTTGTTGAATTTGTAAACAATAATGTCGTACCTACTAAAAGCTCGATCTAATTAATAAAAATCCGTCAACACAATACACAATGCATATACTTACACACGTATCAATACATTACTAGTTACCGCGTATATACCTGAAAGTTATTAATATCAATACAAATAACACTTTGTAGTAAGTTGGTTCACCAGCCCATTAAGTTGGTAGGGTACATAATAATATTATGTACCGTCGCCGCGATCCGAAGAGCGACGTCATGTCTATGACGGCGATCGACGAGAACGGCGTCTGGTTTCGATTATCGCACGTCACCGTGTTGGACGTAGGCACGTTTGGCACCGTATACCGCGCGATGTTGTCGACCGATGGCCAACGTGTACGTGGTAGCGCGGGCGGCGAGACGAGACGAACGGTGGCCGTCAAACACATTCGACTGTTAAGCAGCCACGGCGGCCGTCACGAATTAGACGTGCACACGCGGCTCCGACACCCGAACATTGTCCCATTGCTGTTCTACTTTTATTCCGGTAATATTTGTAATAATAATATGTCAATATAATAAAGATAATATTAATATTATCATTTTAGCGCCGTGCGGTAGTTAAATCGTAAATAATGTGCACGCATGACTATTAATAAATTAATGAAATATTACACCGTATTATTATTATATTGTCAATGATTGTAATATAACATTATTTATTTATATTAATAATCGTCGAACGTTTTTTTTCGCCAAACAAATGACTTATGATAAAAATTAAAAAAATACATGATTAAACAAGACTAAAAAAAATCAAACCTCCCTTCCACCAGTTCCACGTGTTATATTTTAACTAAATAGATACATCAGAGTAGTTATATAATAGAAACTGAAGGGAAAAGGCCCCGAGGAAGAGGTGGCTGGACGTGGTAGAGGAGGATTTTGAAGCACTAGAAGTGAAGAATGGAAGGAAATTGTTCAGAACCCAGAGAGATGGAAGAGTATAGTGATGGCGGCAAAGACTCTGTTAGAGTTGTAAATGACAGAGAAGAAGAAGAAGAAGAAGAAAGAAATAGATATAAACATAAAATAATTTGCATACTTGAATATGGCACATGGTATTATACTGTGCGATAATGTTTATTAATAACCGAACAATTCAAAGAAAAGACGAATAATTAAAAAATCGTAATACTATTTAAATGGTCAGTGAATGTTAAAAATGTTGGAAAAACCAACGAGAATTCCTCGTGCGTTAACGGATTTATAAATATGTAATATATAATTATAAATAAATAGGTATATTTTTTAAAATCTCGCTGATTTCGTTTTTTATTTTAACCTGACCGAAAGAATCGTGGTTGATTTTTTTTCATATATTATTTTGATATGCCTATCTAGTTTCTTCCGGGGTGCAAATTCGTAACTCTACCTCTCGATTCGAACGCAATCATACCACCAACATAATAATATCGTGTTAACGCGATGTTTCAGTGAACAACGGGATTGACGACGTGCGGCTGAACTTGATAATGGAATACGCACCGACCAACTTGGACCACGTGATCCGGAGTCACGCCTCGGCCGGCCGCACGGTGGACGCGGTAACCGGGAAGCTGTACGCGTACCAGATGTTCAAGGGCTTAGAGTACATGCACGAAAAGGTGGGGCTGTGCCATCGGGACGTGAAGCCAAGAAACCTGTTGGTGTACCCAGCAGCATCCGTGCTCAAGTTATGCGACTTTGGCAACTCCAAGGATCTGTGGGACGGTCGACAGAACTCTTGGTACGTGTGTTCCCGGCACTACCGCGCCCCCGAACTGCTGTACGCCCCAATTACTGTAACGGCCACACCATACACTACAGCAGTGGACGTGTGGAGCGCCGGTTGCGTGTACGCCGAACTCATGCGGGGCTCGGTCGCATACCCAGGCATCGACATAGAACATCAGCGCACGTTGGTCATGAGGCCGCCGGTTCTGCCGGCCACCGCGCCGTCCGACGCAGTCCAATTGGTGATGGCCGCGCTTCATTTCAGTCCGGATTCCCGACCGACAGCACAACAAGCATGCGGCCATCGATGTTTCGACCAGATCAGACACGCAGTCGCCCGGTCGTCCGACGCCCAACAAATATCGCCCGCGACTTTTTACGACAATGACGACAAGAAAATAATTTATAATCCGAAAATGCAAACAAACGAAAAATACGTCAAATAGGATAGTGTATTTTAGATATATAAATAATATTATTATTATAAGTTTATAAATTGTAAATTTATAATAATAATAATAATGAATGAACGAGTAAAATTGTAATTTATAAAATATTTTTAATACATTTCTACGAGTATTATATAGACAAATATTGAGAAGTAGACTAAATTACATTTCGGACAAAAGTCGAAATAAATGTATTTAGTGTGTTAAATAAAAATTACAATATAAATCGTTTTAATAATATATTTTAAAGTGTTAGCATAATTTATGAATAAATACGAGTACCTACTCGTATATTACATAAATGGACTTCCTGAGAATATTCCATCGAGACATCGAGTAATAATGATAAAATAATATAATAATAAATTGTATTCTTCATTGATTTAAATAATTTCACAAGTTTTTAAAATATAGATAGATGATAACTGGTAGGTACGTTTAATTTAATTTCTTATATGATCGTATAGAAGTTAGAATATTATTTAATTAGTAGTAACAAACTAACAACCAACTATAATATACAGAATACAAGTACTGATAAAACGTCAATGGAAATAAAATCAAAATTACCAAAGAGAATAATAGATATACGACAATATTATTATTAATCGCGGTTAATTAATCACAAATATTAAAGATTTTAGTATATTTAGTTATTTTTAATTATTCATATTATATGGGTTAGTGAACACTGAACTTTATTTCATATATATATTAAATTCTATATATTAAAACACTTTTTATTATTTAAGAATATTATAATATGTACTTGAATATTTAGTACGTATTAAAATGTAAAATAATTAGGTACATATTGGAGTATATACTGTATAGAGTATAGACGTATAGTAAAGGTGAAATGAATAAAGAATATTATCTCTTCGATTTCCTCAAAACATAAAATTTTGTATAAACCATTTTTAAATTTGAAAGAAATTATGAATTAAAAAAATAATCGAAGTAGAATAGAAATTCTAACTTTAAACCGCAATCAAAAATTAATTGCAACTTATAAAAAGTGTTCAATCATTTTTTATTGTAACAATCCAATTAAGCTTAATAAGCTTTCAAATCCTAGGAATTTCAATTCCTAGATTTTAAACAAATAAAAGTATTTTTTAACATACATTAACTAGAATAAAAGACACTTTTATGCTGTATTTATAGATCCATTTTTGGTGAAAAATTAAAGAAATATTATTTTTATTATTACCTATATTATTGTTATTATAATGTTTATAATATATAGTATAAATAGCAACATATATTAATTATATATATTTTTATTAATTTTGGGAAATATTTTACATACACAAATTATACATGATAAACGAACAAAATTTAATTTTTTTAATTACTCGATAAAATGTGATCTATCTAATTAAATTTAACCGGTTATGTAAACAATTATGTTAGAATCTAAAAATACTATAACATATAAAGTAATTTTTGTATAGGAACTTACATATCCAAAGTTTGCTAGATGATCTTTGAAAATTGATGACGTGAAGTAGACTAAATAACGTTTCGGAATGCAGTCAGCGATCGAATGTGAATTGTACGAGTGCAAAAATGCCTATTATATGCCTGTGCCATAAATTGATATATTTCATATATCTACATAACCTATAACTCGCAACTCGCGAACGGAAATAAAATTGCGTCATTGGCCCTCATCTCGGGATACGTGCGTTTTATTCGATAACAGTATTGTTTTTAGTATAATTTTTTAAGTAAATTGTGTTTCTTGTAATAAATTATCGTATAATATTTTTCTGATCTAAATAGAAAGGTTATTATTAAATATATTATTAATATCTACGTAATAGATATATAGTTGTAGACCGAATCAATGACGTTTTCCGTCCATCACCTCTTAACTATCATCACCGACCGCGTTTTATTACATAAAAATTGATAAATTATAAAAATATGAAATCGTATGCGTCACGGACCCGTATAGTATATTCACGAAGAAGATGAACAACAATAATATTTTTAATTCACCGGATATCTTTTTTATATAATGATAATATTATTAATCTAGTTTTAAAACGACATCAAGGGCGATCATCCGTATATGCTACGAGAATATAATATAGGTAATGTATGCGTATTTAATAATTAATAATATACCTATACTAGTTCCTAATAACAAAACGACGTCATTTAATAGATATGTTAAAATATGATTGACGTATTTATATGTTCAATTTTGACTATAGGAAAATAGATAATCTTGCAAAAATTAAAAAAATTGTTCGTAAATCGATTTATGATCGACCATTATAAAAAAAAAAGATGAGCTGATACTCCTGCCGCACAGGATACAGGTGTGCGAATCATAGCGTTTAATTTTAATTAGAATTTGAATGCAATGATAAACCATTGCATTCGAAAAAACGATTCTGAGCGAAGTTCAGTCAGATTATAATTTTCGTTTGAACTAAAAATATCAACTTAAAACAGCTATAAAAAAAAAATTGAGATTAGGGATTTTTTTAATATTTTAGTATGATGTTAAGTAATATGTAAGTATACTTCAGTAAAATTTTCAGACCCTAATACCAAAAATTGCCAATTTTATCAAACATATACGTAAAAATGAGAATTTTACGAAATATTCAACGTCCTATATTTTGTAGAAAATGAACCTAACGGTTCCAAAATTTTACCACATATATATAGTAGCGATGTGAATACCCAAAAAAATTTTCAAGTCTCTATCTTAAAAATTGCCCGAGTTATCGAGAAATATAGAAATCGAATTCGTCAAAATTTCATTTTTCGCGAAAAATGCCGTTTTTTCGTCGTTTTTTCGTCGTTTTTTCTACCACTTAGGGTCAATTTTGAGAAATTCGAAAAATGACCTAAATAAAGTACCAACTACATCCACTTTCCTACCGGAAACATATGCTATTCGTGATAATCGGAGCATTATTTCGGGTCGTAAAATTATTTTCATAAAAAAAAAAATAAATAAATAAAAAAATGACACACATCATTATAAAACCAATACATTTTCGCTTTGCTCAGAATCTAAAATAATAATATTTAATAATAGATTGATATTATTTTATCACATTACTTTACGATTATATTTTTCGTGTTCGAATGACAAAACTATTATTCAAATCACAGTTCATAAACAGTCATGAACTAAACTAAATTATTTCATACAAAAATAAACACGAACTCATACACGAACGTTGAAATAAACTATATTATATATGTATATATTACGTTTTCATTGAAATTTGAATTTTTTGGTAAAAATTGTATAATTATGTAAATATGTGTCATTAAACCCAACTGGAGACTGAAATTCATTCGATAAATTTACATTTTTTAATTTATAATATGTATAATAATCTTATATATATTTTTAAATATAATTATAATATATTATTGTTAAAGTAATGCAATAAACAATTAAAGATGAATTCAAGATTCGAGTATCTATATCTAAATTACATAATAAATATCATTGATTTGAAACAAAAAGGTTGGAATATTAATGTTTACGCAATTTGTTTTGGTTTTAAATTTTAGTGTAAATATTAGTTATAACTATAGTCCGGATAAATATTCTCTTGAAACACCCAAAATATGATGCTAATATTCTCTAAAAAACCTACATTATATTCTCCAATATTCTAAAATATTCTCCAATATTCTCTTAAAAATTAGAAAAGTTAGCAAAAATAATGTTGATCATCAAGAGATTATACCATCATTGTAGCTTAAATTGAAATTTTGATAAAATATCAATATAATATATTAAAACATAAATTAACAGTACCTATAAATATAAAATAACAATATAATATATTATTAAAAGATAAAAAAAAAAAAATATTCCTTTGGTATATTTAGAGTTAAAAACTGAATTAACAGTGAATATAAAAATAACAATATATTATATTAAAACAATGTTGTCTTTGGTATATTTAGAGTTAAAGTTAGTATCTAGTTAGCATCGTTGCAATCGTTAGTAGTTACAGTCACCGACGTCAATGTATGTTTGCTTTTATGGTGCATGCTTTTATGGTGTAAACTAAATACTAGCGATTTACCAGAGCATTGCTATTATACAGGACTTTTTTTCATATATCTTTATATGAAAATTAATTATAATAATTTTAAAATTAAGATAAATTAGTATGTTTTTTACCAAAATTTACAAAATATGCCAAAATATGCTAAATATGCTAAATATTCCCTAATCGATGAAATATTCTCAAATATGCAAAAAAAACTTTTTTCTGTGAACTCTATGTTCAATGAATCGTCCACATTTCTTACCCCCATAAGACTGCATATACTCAGTAATGATATGCTAAAACATATAAATCCGGACTCTAGTTATAACACTATAAATAAAATGTGACGTATTTTAACTATCAACAGATTCGTATATTTATTATATAATATTCAATTATTCAATTATTATTTATAATTATTTATTTAACAGAAGTAACAAATGCAATATATTATGATTCTTTCTTCATTTTGACAAATAAAGTGTGTATTAGGTGTATGAATATTTTTATTAGATAATTAAATAAGTATAAATTAATTATATACTTAAAATATTTCTAAATTTTATTAATTGGTTTAAAATATATTAATATGTTTCTATCTTAATATAACCATCAATTTTTTAATTAATTTTCTAGTAGAATTTAGCAATTTTTTATACAGCACATTTACAAAATTTCAATGCATCGTACTCAGTGTAAACATAATTAAATGCATTTTTAATTTAATAATAATAATAATAATAATAATAATAATAATAATAATAATAATAATAATAATAATAATAATAATAAAAATAATAATAATAATAATAATAATAATAATAATAATAATAATAATAATAATATAATAATAATATTAATAATAAAATAAAAGGTTGATTAGAATAATTGTTCATTACAGAAAATTAATTTTGCAAAAAAATAAAATATAATATCCCTAAAAAGGGATAAAATAAAAATTTTAAAATATTAATTTTTTAAATTAACAAAATATATATTATTAAACATATTAAAAATGTAAAGGTTTTGTATTAAATTATATTAATTTCATATTATTATTATTTTTCTTTTTTTCTATTTCACATATTGAAACGATACATTTCTTACATAATATAATTTTGATCACTCTGTATATATTGTAAAATCAATGAAAAATTGTGTAAATGAAATATTAATATAATATATAAATGCACTAATGAGCATAATATTACCTATAAACTACAATAACATAAATTATAATGTTACATACAACATTATAATTATACATCTAATTAACAATAAAAGTATATTATAATACAATGTGTTATAACTTATAACTTATAATCTTTCTAACATAACATTTTAATCGCGAAATTTGCAATTCTCGGTGTACATACATTGATTATAAATTAATATACTAAATATATAGTGTGATTATTATAATAATTATTATTAATTAAGTACTTATTATATCTGGTTTGACTTTATATATTTATTATAAATATTACGTTGATTATTTAAATTTAAATTTAAATCACCTCATTAACAAACATAATAGGTACCTATACATAAACATAACACAATGGTTATACACCGTGTTATGTTTAAGTGTTTTATAATATACAGTGAAACCTCCCTTAACGGACACCTCTAAATAGCGGACACCTCCAAATAGCGGACGATTTTATGGGAACGGGAACATTTTCACCACTTTTATATGGGAAAACCCCTAAATACCGGACACTCTAAATAACGGACACTTTTATGGCAATTTAATTTCTAATTTTGATAATTTTTATTATAATAATGATACATATTTGAAATAATATTTGATTGAAATAATATTTTAAACACATAATAGTGTATTTTGGGGGGAAATCCAAATAATCGTGTTGTATCCGACACCGACGGGAAACCACGAGTGACACGGCGAGTAAAAACCTGGCGTTATACTATGTGCAATTACAATTTATCTTATCCGTCCATTATCGAATCGATAAAAACATTTTTCTAGTTTATGTTCTGTGATGTTATCCTACTCGTATATTTTTAATACGTATTTAGTTTAGTTGTATTTGTGATTCCAATACATACGGTTTTGTAGTACGCAATGACCAGCAAAAGAAAAAGATTAAGTTTGAAAGAAAAAATTGAGATTCTTGAATTTTCGAAAATTTTTCCCCTCTGAATACCGGACACCTCTAAATAACGGACAAAATTACGGCGACCGAGAGTGTCCGGTATTTAGAGGTTTCACTGTATTCATAAAAATAGATATTATTAATATAATAATTTAATAGAAAATCTCCAGAAAAATTAAAATGTAAAATGAATGATTTAACATAAAAAAATTAATATTAATTTATTATTTATTATTTTTTGTTATTATTATTATTATTCATTTTAATTGATAGAAAATTATTAAAATATTATCGTTTCATTATAACTTTACTAGTAAAATAAAAAATGACTAGACTAATTAGACTTGAATAGCTATTATTAACTAATTATTACAAATTTTAAAGGATACTCGTAATTTAATTTATTTAAAAAATATTGATTCGTGTATCTTAGACACACGATAAATTTTAAAATAAAATAATATATTAATAAATATATAAATTTATATCTCATCGTCTTCTAAATAAAAAATAATAATAAAGAAAAAAAAACAAATATTTTATAATTTATAATATTATATGCCTTAACTAATAATTGCAATAATATAGATAGTATACAATCAATGTAAAAGTTTGTATAGGGCTTATATGGGTGAAAATATCATATTAATACTTATAATTTAATACTTATATCATTTAAATTTCTGTAGACATAATACATAATTAATATATTATATTTTTATTAGGTCATATTCATATATATATAATATATTATAAACATTTTAAACTGCATTATGTAATGGTATACCTAATACAATATTTATATAAAATGGTATAAATTATCAATAAATATTATGTTTATAATATCTAAATATCTAAATATAAAATACTATCATTTTTGTAAAATAATAAAATTCCATAATCACTCATTCGTACATTAGATAAAGACATAAAGATAATATTTTAAAAGGTATCATATTCAATGAAACCATTATTATAATTAATTATTTGAATTAAAAATTCTTTAGAATATCTTTGTTTGAGATGTTATAAATTATAATAATATATTAACCCAGTTAAAATATTTTTATTTATCGACAATGAGACTCTTTTCTTAAATAATTAATTTTCAGTTCAAGGTCAACGACTTCCAATGACCATAATAGTAATACCTATATGTAAATCATATCACCCATTATTATTATTATTTCGCATGATTATCACAATGCGCTATAATGGAATTAAAAAAACGTATTGTTATATATTATGCAGATCAGTCAAAATTTTAAACTACAAAAATAGTTGGAATAAAGGATAATATTACAAATTTAATTTCAATCTACGTAAAATTTGATTATAAATTAAAATTATACACGTGTACCTACTCGTAGGCACATTATAATATTATGTTCAATGTTAATTCTATTATTTATCTCGTCCTGAATATATAAACTGAACCTTGTAAATAGTACATACACTGTTGTATCTATCGCGGAACCTATTTTATTATTATTAAACTATCGTTTATTTGTCTAAAAAATAATATATTTTGTACAAATTTGTATAATTTGCAGAGATTTTCCACGCGATAATAAATAAAATCATAGAATTATTATCAATTATCATAAATTCATAATGCGCACACACGTTATATACGGCATACGTGTGAACTATACGAATGCTAATATTATGTTATACCTATTATTTATCATGATATATTATATTAATTATTATTCATACTCGCACAGGTAGTTCGCTACCGACGCACGCGTGTATAATAATATAATATTAAGATGAAAAACGCGATTTTATAATAAGGGTCATCGTCGTTAACACTCGGTTTTATTCCGGTTTTTGGTTCACGGTTGCTGAACATTGAGGACAGTTGTACGAGACGACGACGACAACGACGACGCGCGACGTTGCGTATCAAACGTAATAAACGGCGACGGTAAATCGCGAGAGAGAAGAGAAGAGTTTAAAGTAACGTGTACAATGTACATAATGTATTATAATAATAATAATAATAAAAAAGTTATATAAAATAGACACAAGGCTGTGTACTTCTATCTGATGACCCTAACGTAACTTAAATATAAATAAATAAATAATAAAAAATATTTTGAAAAAAATACACATTGGTAACACAAGGTTTGTGCTGTTTTAATTGTTGCACGGTTTTTTTTTCTTTTTTTTTTTTTGCGACCATATGACATACAAAATCATGTTGATAAAATATTAAAGTGTTTTTTACGCGATTATAAATACTATAGTAAAAAATGTTTAAAGTCAAGTTAATATTTTATTTTTTTTAAATTGATTAATTCATGTGGTTCTATTAGTTCTAAAAATATATATGCATTTTAATTTGTTAAAAGTTATTTAAATTATCATGTTAACATATATTTTACATTTAAAAAATGTAATTTTATGGATGAGGTAAAATTAAAATTAGATTACTTATTAAATTAATGATTAAAAATACATTATGCTATAACCTGAATAACTATAAACCTTCTACTCATATTAATCTTAGTATAAGTATATTTATTTTTTTCCAAATTT